>KN805358.1:295769-564937 GCA_000818905.1 Trebouxia gelatinosa
AACACAGCTGTGTCTGGTGCAGGCTGAGTATGATTGCTGACAGACCTCCCAAGTTCAGCTTATAGTTGCTACAGCTCAGCATCCCTGCCACAGTCAACTTGATGCTGTTGCAAGACAAGCATCAGCACACATTTGTGTCACCCAAGCAAGTTCAGCAACACCTGCTTGAGGGATCACTGCAACTATGCACCCTTCTATGACAGCTTCAGGGAGGGCTTTGATTGGCTGCAAGCACTACACACTCAGGTGTTGCACCTACACTCCAGCATGTCGTCGGGCATAAGGTCTTGAAGAATTTTCCGCAAAAACAATCACTGCTTTGAGTCTTGTACCGGGCTCGCCTTCGGTCGTTGCAAACGTGTGAACAGTAGAGACAAGATGCAAAGAGACACAATGGACGTCAACCAGCTGGGCGCCGCTCTGGGAGGTAGGAGCTGCCATGCTCGGCTCACAACCGTTGTGATCTCGCTTGTTACTCTACAAACCTGCATAGCACTTGCACATGCCACTCCTGCGCTTCTTCAGCATTGCGTCCCTGAAAGGGACAGCGTGCTGCGAGAGGTCACAGCAGGCAGTGAGCGATCACTTACTGAAAGAACACACCATTGCGAACACTTTTGGAAAGACAATCACTTTTACGACGAACACACACACGTTAGCAACGACGAAGCTAAGCTGCAAGCACAAAACGCGACACGATGGCTGCTCACAGAGGCCGAAAGTTCAAAACCCATCAAGTGCCAGATACTCTGCTTGATCGCCACTTCACCTTGGCCGGACTGGCAGCAGTACCATAAAACATACTCTGAATCAATGTTCGACGAGGATATTTGCCTCGCAGGACAAGCTTATTTGTACTGCCATCCAAGGGCACACCCAGCCCTGCAAAAGGGGATACATGACACCAACCGGGTGCATGCTGGAACAGCCCTCGCCAAGACTGACATGGACACAAGATATGCCAAGGGGCAGCTTATTGCTGAAAAGCAAAGAGCAACAAAAGCAGCACCAGGCAGTGAAGATAGCTTCAGCGGCAACTTGGAGCGCCTAGCTGGCCTTCAATACAACCACTTCAACATCAGTGGAGCCCCAATGGCAGGCTCCATTGCAGATCCAGATGCTTGGACACAGCATGTCCAATTCAAGGGCATTGCTATTACAAAGGCAGGCGCCCAGCAAGGGCTCCCCAATGCTAGGAAATATTTTCAGCACTGCGTCAAAAACCACTTCCCAAAGGTAGAATTTGCAGCACCAGAAAACAAGGCCTACTTAGACCGCAAAGCACCAGGCCAAGTTATCATCAAGCCCAGCCTGAAGCCCAGCGAGACTGCAGAATTCCTTGCTACATACAACAAGCAAGGAACACCATTGTCAAATCTGACCGTCTTCAATCGGCAAGGCAAGCAGTACCAAGGAGCACCTACAGCCCGCCTATACCAAGAAACAAAAGCCAAAGACAGCCAGAAAGTAGTCATGGCAGCTTACGTGGAACATGAAAACGAAGATGGCAGCAGAAGAAGATTGGACGAGTCTGTCAAAGATCTGCACAACGAGTTTGTGCAGACGACCTTCACTGAGCTCTGCAAACTGTACACTGAAGCAGGCAAGCCTTATAAATACTCATCTGTTGAACAACATGTGATCCAAAGCAAATGCTCTACATACATCACAGACTTGACTAGATGCCTTCCTACATGTGTAGACATGGATGCTTCCCAATATGCACTCAATATGTAACACCTGCAAAATGGAATACATATATGACAAGTCAGGATCAACAACTCATGATAGCAAATCTGTTTGCAGAGGAGTCAGAAGGAGTGGCTGCCAACATGGCAGCAACACACCCGGTGTTGCAAGCCATTGAGTTTCTGGATGTCTATAGCAAAGCAGCAGGCCATGTCACAGTGACTGCAGCAACAGACCAAGGTGCTGAGTTCCTACGCTCTACACCTTTTCTCACATTTGGGGTCAAGGGCAAGTTCTTAGTCTACCTGTCTACAGACAGCAGCAAAGCAGACCAGTCTCTCAAGTACTCTATTGTGTCCACAACCATGAGCAGCGCCAGCTTCACACCCACTGTCATGCGTGCACACTTGAGCAGCGTGTTGCAACAAGGACTGACCATTGGCGAAGCACTCAGTGCAGCAGGCCATGTTGTCACACCTGCAGACGAAATCCATATTTACCTGTTTGATGGGAACTACAACATCATAGATCTCTCAGAGCCTGAAGCAGACACAGCCAGCTTGGTTCACACCCCCCGCAATGAGTGCATGAAATTCTTGCCTAAAGGCCTAGTTGTGGCCAAGGCAAACTCAGCTGCTGGCTTGAAGCACATGCTCAAGCCAGTTGATCGGCTCTCAGCAGTGCTGATCACGGCCGCCAGCTCAGTCAAAAAGGGCGGATTGTCGTTGGACGGCAAGCCTGTTCATTACACAACTGGACACAAGTCTGTTGCTGGCAACACCATGCCAACAGGTGTCCAGCCAAGCAAGCTGGCAGCGACAGTGGCGGGCATTGCCATGGCACAAGGCAGAGTCCTCAATGCCACAGAGCTAAAACAGTACTACAGCCCCACTCAAATTGACCAGCTGGGGTTTGTGCTCCAAGAGGCATGGAGACAGATGCCTAAGCAGGCTGCCGTAGCCATCATTGCTCCTGAGGCAGATGATTCGCCAGATTTCCTTGGGCAGGCAATGCAAGCAACTCCCACAGCCATTCGGAAAGACTTGAAGAGAACCAGGGCGCAAGTAAGTCTGCCACTTGCACTCAAGCTGGATACTGCTACAAGCTGTTCTGGGCAGACATGGTCAAAAACTGACTTCTGCACAATGTGTAACTGTAACGACGCTGACAAGACGCCGACACAAACACATGCCACAGTTGAAATGCTCAGCCTGATACATAACTGTAGCTGCCACTATGCCAGATTATCATACATTGCCCTCGAAAAAATGCGTGCTTGCTTGAACAGGCAACAGAGTCTGCAACAGCCAAGGCATTGGCAACATCTCTTTCCCAGGCAAGAGGTTCTGCCACAGACCCCCTCAGGACAGTTGCAGACCCCTCTAGGGCAGGTGCAGGCACCTCTGGGGCAACTGAACAGGGTGACAATGCCCAGCAATCTGCCAGGCAGCCACTTCCAGGAGTGCTTACAGATAATGCAGCATACAGCCCAAGGAACCCTGATGCAGAAGAGCCTAAAGACATGGAGCAGTGAAGTTGGTGAGCACATACAATCATTAGCATTGTCATACGTCAGTGAACGTCTACACAAAGCCGTGAGCTATGCATGTGCTGTTGCCTCGTTGCACGGTAGGACAAATAATAATGCGTATGCAACAGGACCTTTCCATCATGTATGCCACTTGCACAAAATGATGCACCCCACCACACCAAGCACTGCCCCCCAACAATGGCATAGTCACTACAGTGAGGCTGCACAACATTGTATGCTTAACACAACACTGATAGCTGACTGTGAAACATATATGTAGTGCCCTGTAAAAGACGGCGAGCATACAACAGAGCGAGAGGGCAAGAAACTTGGACAGATGTTTGCCATACTTGCCTGCATGTGTGTACTCGACCTAGTAGCAGTCATGACCATGTTGCAACTGGTACTCAGCTTAGCGTGGACATGTGCTTTGACCACTCTCAGGTTCTTCTATCATACCATAGGCTTTAGAACACAGCTTGACGTGAGAGAACTGTTGTATCAGCTGTTATATCTAGAAATTGTGCATATGTAACGAGACGGATGCCCTCGCAAATGATGTTCAGTTACATAGCAAGGAGCCTTGCCGGGACTAGCAATGGTTTAAGCCTCAGCCAGTATTTCAATCATAGCACTAGCACCATAACAAGTACGTGNGTGCGTGCATACAGAGGTTCGTCAGATCATGAGAGTTTAGCTCACCTCAGGCTTTGTGTGCTGCTCGAGCGAGCATANTGTGCTTTAGAAAAGTCAAATTGCTTGCATTCAAGTCCCGCTAGAATTGCTTTCTCTGATCTGCTAGTACATCAAGTGCCTGCATGCTTAGCATAGTNCCCCCTTAGGCCAGATGCTGGCGCCCATGCTAGCTCCTCTTGAACAGCAGTTGGGCAACATTCACCAACAACCTGCTGGCTCAGATACTGCACCCACTTCCCAGACCCTTGCATCTTCCTCACAACAAGCTGCCACACCCAGCACTACCCAAGCTCAGAAACCTGCGTCAGCAGCAGCTGCTGCTGCTGCACCTGCGNGCCAGCGCTGCAATGCTGTATTGTGATGTGCAATCACCCCTCATCATGCTGCAGGGGTGTTGTTTAGGGTGTATCCGGGGCCATGGCAAGTGCTGAAGAGGCAAGGGGAGCAACTGAGCTTGGTGCATACGCAAGACACCATGCCTGAGCTCAAAGATGTTGCACTCAACATGCTGAAGTAGAGTACTGAAGTGTCAAGAGCAAGTACAAAGTACAGGGTTGTGTTGTTGGCATAATAATAGTGTGAACATGACCATAGTATGGCAATTGATGAGATTGCTGGTGGTCCAGTGCACATGCCATTGGGCATACATATGTGAACTCTTTGCAGTGCATGCGTGCACACAGTCGTGAAGAAATCATCTTAGTCAATGCAGACAAGTATGCACACAACATGGCTAACCACAAGAGTGTCAGATAATGCAGTGTACCTGTAGCAGATTGATGGTCTGTGTATCCTACGTATCTTTCTACTCCAAAAGACACTTTGCCTGCTATGTGTGTTTCAGCAGGACTCAGTTCTACAATTGAATCAGTATTATAGTTGGTTGCAGCACTCAGTCTGCAACTATCGACATCAACAGCACTGGCTGCTCTGCATTACAGCTGTGCACTGTAGTGAGCCAATACTAACATCAACGCAGGTCAAGTGTACCCTACACTTCGCAACAGTAGCCACTGTTACCCAGGCTGATGAGCCCTACAGAAGCTGTGTGGAGTTCATTGATAGATTGCTGTGTCTGCGTCAATTAACTGATTGCAACCTGCTGCCACTTACACTCAGTGTGCGGCCACTGTCAATGCAGAAGACTGTGTTGGCAAGATTTGTTTGTCATGTCAGATTTGCTATGGGGTGCTGCAAGATCAGTGTGAGGCTGAACTCTTCCCACTTCTGATGTTGGAAGTGGGCATGAACCTACGTCTTGCTCTGGATTGTACTGAACGCATACATCCCTGCAAACACCACTTTGTACTAACATTGGTTGCCGTNGTGGACAGACCACAGGTGATCAAACTTGATGTCAGGCTGGAACCTGTATGCATCTTTTTTCAATGCGGTGAGTCAGCACATCATTGAGCAACAGGCAGCACGCCCTGCATGTGCTCGGTGCTTACAAAACATGCAGCAACATCTGGGGTTCAGCAATAGCTGCAATGCTTGTTGCACTGCAAGCATTACGCTGTGAAGGCTGCAAGCCATGTGGTCTGTCATTGTAAGGGGATTGACGACAAGACTATTGGTCGAAACATGGATCGCATCCAAGGGAAACAGTAACAGATCATTCACTAACTTAACGCATCCACAATGCAAGCACCACCGGGACATTGTGAACGTTCAACACGACCCTTGAATCCACATCTGCTTCACAATCCTGTTTATCAGACGAGTGCACATGAGTAGACAAAAGGCATGACATATGCCCAAGTTGGGCATAATCTCCATCAAACAGCCGCATGCAACAAGAACGAGAATGCTGGGGGTTAATGCTGATCCCAGCCTTGCCTTTTTGAACAAATCTTTGTTACTTTGGTGGCGCTGAAATGTGTTTGGCAGCCAGGGTCCAGCTATGAGACTAGCCTTGTTGCAACCTCAGTCAGCACTACCACACTTGAAAGCAGCACAATACTAGCTCAACCTGTCTTGAGCTTGTTGCCTCCTTGCCCAGCTTCGACCTGTGCACTCTCATCCGGTTGTTGAGGCTGGACTGGAAGCTACCTCGTCTATCGTTGTGCCACCACACAATTATACTAGAGGATGCAGAATAGTCACTGGGGTTGCCCTTGTTCCTGGCATAGTCCCACTCCNTATGACTTGATGGTGTGTTGCAGGTTGAAGGTGGCAGGATCAAAATCCACAAGAAGCCAGGCTGGGTGTTTGGAGACACAGCCCTTCTGTTCCAGTCCCCTCGTACCGCCTCCATTGTGGCCACCACCCCCATTGAGCTGTGGGCCATGGACAGGCGTACCTTCCACAAGGTGTGCCTCTTCCAGTGTCAACGGACATTTGCCACAAAAAAACGCTTATGCTGTCCTGTAATCAGATCTTGCATCTGGCAAATTGTCTTTTCTGCAGTAAATGTGCTTTGTATTGTCAAGCCAGTGTCACTTGTCTGTCTGAAACACTAGTGAGCAATGTTTAATTGTGGTTTACCTTCCACCACGTCCTTGCTCTGGTGGTACACCCGCGTGTGTGTGTTTGCTCAGTTGTCTTCTGGTCAGGCATTTTACACATGCAGACACTACTGTAGTGTGCCCTGGAGTTACTCAAGGCAGGCCTGGGATCATCATTTGCATCTGCAGTATGTCCATGTACAGTGCTGTTCACATGAGCATGCACTATGGCTGCAATACTCACAGTGTGTTGTTCAGCCTTGCACAGCTTTTAGCAAAGTCGAATGTTGTTTTGTCTTGGTGAAATTTTCATGCAAGAAGCTGCAACAAATCTCGAAGCATACTTGCTGCCTGTGTTGCACATATATGCTACATTGCACAAAGCTGCACATCTCTGCAGCACCTCATGTGTCTGTGGATTGCTCTGTTGCCTCAGCAAGCACGTAGGCATACAGCCTCAAAGAAAAGATGACCAACAGCATGCTATTCATTTTGAAGCATTTCATGCGACCAAGATACCTAGCATTGCATACAAGGGGGAAGAGAGAACAGGGGTTGGGTGCCCTCTCTGAGACGCCATGGGGTCACGTAGACTGAGCTTACACAGATAGCTAACTCATGGTGGCTGTTGCATGCAGTTTGTGATGAGGCATGCTCCTGGAGCTCGTGCCCTGAAGTTTGTCAGGCGGCTACCCCTGTTCAAGGGTCTGGGTGACAACAACCTGATCAGTGTTGCCTCCCGTATGAGGGAAAAAGTGTACCAGGTGAGATAGCGCATGCAGGTCAAGCACACAACACAGTCGCAGAATAGAGTGTCAGGTCACAGTCAGCTATCTGCCCACACCTGAACTTGCCAGCACCGTTAAGCGCACTTTGCTGGTGTCTCACCATGTCAAGCAATCAAACCCACTTGGAAGTGACATTAATGCAGCGTGATGTCATGTCTGCTTTCCTTCCTGATATCTCTGACCATGTCACTGGGCAATTGCAGTAGACAAGCAATAGCTTGCTCTGTGGCTGAAGCGCATGTAGCTCATGCAGCGTCAGCAACAAACCTCTAGTGGTCTGTTGACCGCACCTCACAAGTCATGCAGCATTACATTGGGCATCTGGCTAGGGCCATGCCGAAGCCTTACAGAGCCATGATGAAAGCACAGCTTCCTGCATGTTTCACTTGCCTGCTTGACAACGAGACATGCTGTTTTACAACTGGACATGCAGCTTGAAATCAGTTACACAGTTTCTGTCTGTCTGTGTGCAAGACCATGTGGCACACTTGTGACAGGATGGGGAGGCCTTGATTAGGTATGGAGAGAGGGGAGACAAGCTGTACTTGATACGGTATGGTAAGGTCCGCATCCTACGGCCAGATGACTCAGCTCCTGGTGGCAGGGTGGAGGTCGCCAAATTAGGCCGCGGTAACCTAGTAGGGGAGCGTACAGTAGTCACAGGTAGGCCCAGACAGCTCACTGTTACACTTGCTCCATTGCAGGTTGTCTTTAAAAGGCAACTGCAGGGCTCATCTTGTCCATATTGTAAATGCACCTTCTGTGACTACAGCTATGCAGCCTATATATGCAACACTGCATGTAAGCACAGCTTGTGCTGCAGGAAGGTAAGCATAGCACAGATGTAATGAATCATTTGAAGCAGGGAAGGCTGCAGTATGTCATACTTTTGCAGTACTTGTTTGAGGGTGTTTCAGGCTGTATGCATATGCCAAATTTCATCATTATTGAACCCAAGTCAGCTTTCTCACTTGACATGTTAGCCCAGAGCTTGCAAGCGTGTGTGTCAGTGTGTTTCACTGAATTTGTCTTCTGTTGTCTGCTACAACAGAGGCTTGGCGGCTCAATGATGAATGACTTGACACTGTCAATGCAACATGCCAGTAACACAAATGGTGATGCCAGTGAAGCAAAGGCAGATGGCCTACCGCCAAACAGATTGAACTGCACTGTCATTTTGGTAGCCATAGATGGATCACAGAAGCCAGCAATTTCATGTGCTGCAAAGATGTTTAGTGGATTCGTCCTGCATTGAGATTGCACATCTTGCTATGTTACAGTAGTATACAAATGTGCTGCTGCCATACAAAAAGTGCAGTCAATGTTACTTGAAGTCTGTGATGGAAAAGAGTCCTGAATGGCAGAGTATACGCAGGCGGTGCAGTNATGCCTGCAGCACGGCTAAATAGTTTTCACAGTTCGTCAATGACAGTCAATGCCAGTACTCATGTGTGTGGCCTTGTCAGAAGATGAGACGAATGATGGACGTTGAAAGTGCAGACCTGACATTGCAGCTTGTTTGGAGCCCAAAAAGTCACTCAGCTAGGCTGTCACTGCCGGAAGCTTGGCAGTGACAAGCTTTACAGCAATGGATAGCTGTCACAAGCACTGCAGTCAGCTGTACAGCAATGAAGACAAGCTCAGCCACTTTTTGTAGGCAATGCATCATAAGACTTACTTGAAGCCGTCCACATTTGACGGCAGGCCACGCCTTTCCACACTGCGCTTATGATGCAACTCCTCATCTTCCCTCTTGATTGCAATGTCGGCCACTTGTCGCACTTGCAATGCATTAGCACCATGCTGACTGCTTGATGGCACAGCCAATGCTGACTGGTTGGTTGCAGCATGTGGCAGTGCCTGGGTGCCAGTGACAAGCTGCTCTTGAAGCGCTCTGTGATAGAGTGTAGTTGCTGCAACCTGCACTATAGCTGAAGTCAGCACATAAGTATTTCACAAGACTGCTGAGTGCATCCTCGTCACTGAGGCATGCCACATTTGGGCAGCATATGACTGCTGCTTGTAGGCTAATACGTCAACATGATTCGGGGGTACAGGGTNATTGACCTTTCATGCCCTCTGCTGCTGCTTACTGCCCTCACTCAGTCCAGCTGTCACATTGTCAGAGCTGTTATGGTTGTGTGACATATATCTGGTAGTATTGGCACCCCCTGCATGGCCAGCTATGCATCTCGTACTCGGCACGTCAGCGCGTATAGTATGCACAGCACCTGGTAGATGCAGAGGACAACGCTTTGTAAATCAAGCATGGCATGCAGGACAGTAGATGCTTGCTGTTGAAAGGGTGTAGACATTAGAAAGCCCCTATTCACTTGAACATGTTGCCATGACGTGTGTTGCAATTCAACAATAGGGCTTGCACTGAAGCAAATGTAGAGCCTTAATGGTGCTGCCATTAATGTCTATGCAAATTGTCATACATGTGAAACCCAAATCTGGATAACACAATGCATGCAGGGAGTTCAGCGGGCAGTCTGGCAGCCCGTCACCACAGATGACAGCATATGCAACACGTGCAGACCCAAGTCACATCACTCTGGAGAGTCCTGCATGTGAGTCTGTAACAAGGGACCACGTACCAGGACAGAATGATGTGATGACCCCTGTAGCAAATCTTAGCAGCAACATTGATGCTGTGTACCGCTGTGCAGACTGACTTCACTTCATGCATGGCTAGAGTGAGAGCTGCCAAGTGTGCATTGTTGCACTTCAACACAGCAGAGTGTCAACATTTCTTGACACACCTGGGACCAGTGGTAGGTGATGTCCATGGAGAAGGGCTTGAAGGACTCCACATACTCATCAGGGTTGACCTCTAGCTTGCACTCCTGGCTGATCTCAGCAATACGCCTGGCAGCCTGCTGGAGCTGACTCAGCGGCTCTGCTNCACAATTGTGATCATACAACTTCATGTGGTGGCGCATGTCTGTGAGTGACGATCATTGACGTGACGCAGGTGCTGGTGACTTGTATCTTGCAGCCATGGATGCAATCTACCCTATCAACAACAATGTGTTGTTCTTCATTGAGGGGCTTGGTCAGCAGGGAATTGCCAACAACTGGGGAGATGGCCTTGCAACAAGTCAGTCTGCCATTGCCGCTGCTGGTGCGAGTGACCCCAATGCCTTCTTCACCTCTCTAATGGGCCGACCCTACCTCAACCAGGTACTACAGCTCACTACAGCAACAGCAGCAACAGCAATGCATGTAAACATCATGCACTCATAGCTCACATCATGCCGGCTTGCTACAGCAAGGCACACAAATTGCATGCCAACATGCAAACATAATGCAGAATGGGAGGAAGTGTCAAGTCTGACACATGGAATGCATGCTTGCAGGTTGTGGTGGCTCCCCATGTCTACCCACCATCCATCAGCAAGGCCACCAGCAATTATGCTGGCTCTGGCCTGTTTTCACGACTGAGCACGTCTTTTGGCACACTCAACAAGCAGGGCTACTGTCTCTCTGACGGCACCTGCCATCAGTTTGCCATTGCCATTGGTGAAACAGGAACAGCATTTGAAAATGCGCTGGACACCCCTGCTATGGCAGACTTTGCTAGCTACCTTACCAACACTGGTAAGCCCTGCTTCAAGAGTTGTCTGCATACATGACTCATGCGGCTTGACAAGAGCCTTATACCACAATCTCTTTGTAAAGGAAGGCATTTGCAGGCTGACCTTGACTGGTGTGTGGCTAATGCCCATGTCATGTACAGAGTCATGTGCTTTGGAGCTGNATATCAAATTTTTGGCTATTCATGCAGCAGCTGAGCCAATCATGCTTGCACAAGCTCCAGATGGACAGCAGTGCTGCCTTGCATTGCTGGCGTTTAGCTGGAATGTGATGCTTAGCACAGCCAGTACATCAGGACTTTGACAGAAGCAATTCTAGCACATAGGCCAGTGGGAACAGGCATTTTTGGGAACAACGTTTTCGTCACCTGATCCGACTTCACGTGCGTGTGAAGCAGGGCTAGTGGCTGATGACTCTTACCAAGCCTTCCGTGATACACTGTTATAGAGCTATAACTCAACAGCCACACTCCTGCCCTGCTTACTACAACACTGCTCACATCCTCAACCTCGTGCCGAGACAAGCACTTGTGGCAAGCACTTACACCTGGTTGAGTAGCTGTTCTCCTGATGTTGTCTGACAGTCAACCTGCTGATGTGACTAAGCCATTCCTGCCGTAGGCAGCCAACAAGGGCTGCTGCGAGCGAATGTCGAGCGCTTGACTGCACAGCAGACTTGGCTGCTGATACTCTTGTGTGGATGTGTGCACTGCAACCATGCTGTCACAGTCNTCCCTCCATTGTCTCTCTTGACATTGACGCTGGTGAGCAGAGTTGTATTGACTGCAGCTATACTGTACATCAGTAGATCGCCAGGATAGTACTTGCTGCCATCCCTCTGCAAGGCATACAACCGTTTACTGTTTGTTAAAGGCTTGTTAGCCTGCCAGCAGCCCTCATGTTGCAGTTCATGCATGCTGTTGTCTAGCTACAAACAGCAGCAGGAGCTGCAGCTAAAAGCAGATTCTTGAACCAGTTGCAGCTAATTTTTGAATGACAGACTTTAAGCAAGCCTCCAATATAGACATACACATAGTCTGAGAACACAGCAACATGCAACATCATCCAAGCAAGGATTATCAGGTGAGTGCTTGTCCCTGGGGTTGTACAGCAAATGCAGGTCAGAACTACAGGCAAGCAGCAAATGCAGCTCCTGTAGCAAGAAACACCATGACATCAGAAACCACACAGGCTATCAACTTACTGCAGTGAAGGACTGCATAATTTGCAGCTGGTACCCTCCAATGTAGACAGGAATCTGTCCAGCAGAGATGTCTGCACATCCCAGCGATCCACATATTCTTTGTACGCTTGGAACAGTGCCATATGGATCCAAGGCATACGACTGTAACACCCACAGCATCTGCCCTGAGCTGTTATCTGGGCCTGCACTGGGTTGATAAAGTTGCTGATACGTCACGCCTGATGTCACAAGTGACTGTTCATAGTTGAGGTGAAAATATGTGAAGAAGAAGTCAAGAGCTTGTCGCCTGCATGACATGTTGTCATCCTGAGCGCTCTTGACCAGGGCTGTTTGTATTTCAGTGCCTTTGCACAGGGGTGGAAAGCCTCGTACCTGAACAGTCGGATGTTATCTGTGCCATAGATGCCAGCTTTTGAGGTCAAGAACTGCAGCAGCATGTCTAAGGCTTCTGAAAATCTCACCAACTGCTCGCTCTCTCTCTGTGCATTGCTCATGTATCACACGCTTGATGTGTGCAGGTCTGACACTGATGGCTTTTCTGGCGGGCCCCTCAGACAGGGGGCGGGGCTGCGTGCTGCGGCGCAAGCCTGCCAAGCCCGCCTACCTGCCTCCCACCATGACTGAAATCACCTACACATCCCTTGCATTAGGTATGCAGCCGGCGCCTCTGCTGCCCACACACTCCAGCAGCAAGACTGNGAAAGTTTCTCTGCAGCTCGAGAAGCTCGAGGCAAGGCTGCAGTATGAGTCCAGCACAGCGCCGCCCCTGGGGCTCCTGTCAGTGGAGGCAGTGGCTGTGGATGTGACCCTGAAACCAGACACCCTCAACGCCACTGCTAGCCTGGGCAATCTGAAAGCCCAGGATGGCGCCCTTCCCGAGGTGGACACGTTGCATGAGTCATGTCGCCTTGAAATCGGTTGGGCAGTGTTTTGCACTGGTCTGTTGGCATTGTAACTGCATTAGTTGCTTGTTTCAATTGTTCCTATCCCTGTTGTAGTTGTCTGCTGCTTGGGCATGAGCAAGCTCTAGGGCAGATCTAGGGTTCAATCCACCTTGAGTTGCAGGGTCAGCTATTTGCTTGTGAAACTTCCATTAGTCCATTGAGGGTATGTCTGCCAACCCGACTGCAACTGTGTTCTGCAGGCGTGGAGCTGAAGAGCGGCAAGAAGCTGGAAGCTAGCTTGGTTGTTGTTGGTGTGGGTGCCAAGCCCAACACTGAGATGTTCAAGGGCCAGCTGGACCTTCTGGAAGACAAGCCTGGTGGAGTCAAGGCAAGCCGTCTCCATGACATCCTCCTGCCTTCCATGCATGCTGCTATATACCTGTGTCATCAGCAACACAGAGGTGACGGCATAGCAAATTGCAAAGCGCGTCGAGAGCATCTAGCATTGACAGCTAAAAGCTGATTTGTGTACACAACTGCAGTGGCTGGAACACCCAACACACCTTCGGAGTGTGTCTACCCCATTGCTGCTTCACCAATTGGAGCACCTGCACCACAGCCTTCTGTGACTGCACTNTATTGATCCCACCTTTGCAGTGAGGGTGAGTCTCTTGAAGCATGCTGGAAGGCATGGGCAGCCACAGCCAGGGTTGTAGTCATCCANAGCGGTAGACAGCTGAAGCTGTGACTGCTACAGTAGAGAGAAAGCACGGGTAATTGCCAGCAAACCCCTCACAACTTGGTGGTGTTGGGCATAAGTGACAGGAAGTGCAGTGCCTGTCAATATGCTTGCTGAATCAAGGGCTGGAGGCCAATTGGCTGTGCCACGGCCTGCGCTGATGACTGGGCAGACTGGAATGTCCCTGTGAGGCCATCTTGATAGATCTCTGAGTCCACAGGACAATTTTGCTGAGGATGTTACACTGCTCACACCTTCATGAAATGTCTGGCTTGCACATGCATTGAAAATGACGCATGCTGGCAGGGATTGGTTGTCACTTCCAGCTGCCTGACCCCTTTATTTTCAGCACATCAGTGTACTCTATAAGCCGATCCTGTTTACCCTTGCACCACAGAATATCTTGCACCAAATTGTGCTTGTAGCGATCCCACATGACGCTACTCCGCACAGACCTGCAAGCATGCAAGCATCACAGCAAGGAAAACAGTGTCCGCATCAGCACACAGCCCCAGTCCTGACACAACCTCTGGATGAAGTGTGCTAGGCATGACTTTGGCAGTAAGCACACGCCCAAGGCTATAGAGCCTAGAATGAACAGCAAGAATTGGGATAAGCTGCATATGATGCCACGCTATGCTTTTGGCCACCACCCTGCAGCATTACCGCGCCACTACTCACGCTCAGCTTGTACGAGAGCCCAGCACACGATGACTGCGTTATGTCCACAAGCGTGAACANGCCCTGACTACGTCTGTTGCCACAACAACAGCTTGCGTAAAGTTGTACCAACTCTGAGATGAGTTCCAGGCACAGCAGACACCTGCCCTTATCCTCCATGGACAGTTTGCATTGCCTGCAGGAGCAAGAAGCCTTTGCAGCAGCAGCCTCTCTGGACACACACAAAGCCTTGGTGCACATCTTCTTTGCCCAGCGGTCCACCAAAAAGGTGAAGGGTGTGACAGACGCTGGTCTGAAGCCGCGCAAGGTGCGTAAGGTGGCAGTGCTGGGAGGAGGGCTCATGGGCAGTGGTATTGCCACTGCTGGCCTGCTGGCTGGCCAAGAAGTCCTCATCAAGGAAGTCAATGAGAAGTTCATGGAGGTAGGTGCTGGACTACAGCTCGTGAGAATAGCTGTACACGGTAGACGCAGGTGTGTATGTGGTGTGGACAACCATTCAGCAGTCAGTCATGAGTTGTGTGTCAGCAAAATTGCGCAATAGCAGTCCCACAGTATCCCTGGCATGGCAAATTTGTTGTCTCCGAGCAAATGCCGCAGTTTGGACTTGGATGTTGCAAGCAAAACACACAGCTGCAGTGTGTTGGGAGAACCCAATTTACCTGACTTGCAGCACTGGTGCAATAGTTGGTNTGGACAGTGGTCCAGTACAGCAAGGCTGGTGATTGACATCGGTGCATGACACAATCCGGGCGATCAGACTCGTTCAAAGCTGCACTCGACATGCCTCCCATGTCGAACTTTGAAGTGTTGTTCCAAAAAACCGCCGTGGACAAGGTTGACCATCCACAAAGCATGTTGTGTACCTGCCAATACACAGAGCAACCCGAAATGCCAAGACAGCAGTTTATGTACACACTCAACTTTGTAGACTTTTTCTGCCTGACTGTGACTACAACAATTTCGCGCACTCTGATTCTCCTCAGCTAGGCAGCATATGTGCCAAGTCATTGTCTATTTGTAGGTACCTAGCATCGGCGGACCTAGCATCGGCTGGCAAGCGTGTAGATTATTATTATTATTGTGAACTATTATTATTATTATTATTGTTGAAATGCAAGACAACATATGTTGTCTATTTGAATGATAAGTGCCTGTCTGGAGTACAAGGGCCTCTGGCAGACATGGGTCTTAGGTCGGCTTTGTTGCTGTTAACCTGCATATCACCACAAAATGTCAGACGTGACAGCTCTATGATGCTTGCATACAAAGACTGGCTACACACATGTGACTGTGTCCCCTGCATCAGAAAAGCAACATACCTTCAACAATAACTCCTCCAAAATAGCAGCTTCTGTCACAGCCACAGCATGCAAAACCAACATTGNTGCTGCAGAGCGAGGGCCTTGGCCACTCTTGGCCAAACGCTGGAAGCCTGCAGGTACCTGCCTGACTGATATGTCCTCTGCTGTTGGAAAACTGAAAGGCCTGGCAAATTGCTGCTTGGATTTACTTGCTCCAGTGTAGTCAGAGGGCATCCTACTGCTGACTGTGCCCTGCTGCTGGCTGNGCTGTTGGGCAGACACTCACTGGACCTGCTGTAGGCCGTGCAGCCCATCATGGGTGCACAGGCGACCGCCAATGGCAACGTCGATTGGTCTGCGAGTCACCGCACTGCTGAGAATGTGTTGCACAGCGATCCAAAGAAGCTAACATCTCCGATCAAGACTGTCGAGGACAAGTATGAGCNATTTCCAAATGTATGTAAATGTTAATCATTTCTAACTGTCTGTAAATGTAAAGCTACAAGTTTGTGGAAGGCTCGATTTGACCACGCCCTGCAATTGCTGCTCGCCATGCCGAAAATGGCCTAGAACACTCATCAATGGCCATTTTAGGAAGCAGACAGGTAAGTGCCAGCAGGTCGCCTATCTGTGGCGTGCCAACAAGGATGATTCCCACAACTGCGAACGCGCATCTTGAATTTGTTCTTAAATGGCTGGAAACTTCATGGCCTGTTGCAGTTGCATCCTNGCCACACGGTGGTGTATGCAGTATCTAGCTTTGCAACAGTGCTCACTTCATGACTTGCAAAAAGCATGACTGTTTGGCACATGGCCGACTGCACACTTGGCCTACATATGCAGGCATTTGCAGCAGGTGATGTTCCNATGCCTGATTGAGTTTGCAGATGTTCCCTTAAGCGGGGCAGCGTCATCAAGCTATCATGCATACACTAGGCTCAGTTTTCAGCCAAAGCAAGCAGCAACAACAACAAGCTAATTTGGCATCACAGTTGATGACTTGCATGCTGGCGGCACATGCTAAGGCAGGTGGCGCTTCGACCAATTATTTGCGGCACGTCAAGCTTGCTTGCAAGAAGCTGTAGGCCTGGATGCCGTGTTGATGATATGTAGCAGAGACTCTCAGCGCATAAGAGTGAGCTGCTAGACGCATGTCGACTGTTGTCATGTGACACTGTCACCACTNGCATTGCCCTGGCAGACACCAGCAGCATCCAGCACACCGCTGTCACAGCATTCCATATCTTTGTCCACCACCTCACAGCATGTGCCGCTCTTGGAAAGCTCATATGAGCAGCAGGTCCCATCAGCAAATGCCACACCGTCGCATGCGTCTGGAACATTGCAGTAGGTACCCTGCAGCAAGCAACCCCCTTGCAACCATTTCCAGGACCAGCAGATACCAACACTTCAAGGATGACAATGACAGCAAAATCTTGCTGAGACGGAAACGCTGCCGCTGACATAGGCAGCATATGCTGCAGCAAGACACAGCATCAATGCACTGCATCAAATTGGCAGGCCAAAAGGCAGTCAGTAGCGTGCAGCCGCTGGCAGATTCAGAAGCCAATTCGCATGTGCTGCAGTGGACCATGCCTAAATTGCTCTTGGGTGACATGCTGGGGCATTGCGCACACAGCCTGCATCGCATTAGCATACCGAGCAGCCCTGCATGAGTCATCACCTTTGCATGCATATTTTGGGGCCATGACAAGTATGGGCATGTGGCTGATGAACTGATGGACCGCTTGAAGTGTGCTGAAACTCACAGAGTAACCAGTGTCACAGACGCAAGCAGACTTGACGTTGCTGCAGATGCCGTGGCCATTGCACTTCGCTCTTTGCCCACTGCAGAAGGTGCAGGGCGTTCCTCCATTGCAGCTGTTGCTTGTGGATGGCTTGGTGCCGTTGCATTTGCTGTCCGAAACCTGTAGCAGCACAGCTCACGCATGAGGTTGTGCTCAGCAGCCCAACAAAACGACCATGCTTGATGCAACTCTAATTGCAGCTTGGCAACGTCTTACTGCCATAGGGGACACGACTTCNACGTCATGTGGAAATATGTCATCAATGATGTGATTGCTCAGAATGCCCTTGGGGTCCAGCGTAAGCCGTGCTGCGTTGAAGTCCTTGACAGGGTACCTATCGGCTATGCGCCGCCGCACTAGTGCTTTGTCTTCTGGTGTAAGGTCAACAACTTCGATCTTGGCCCAGTGATCAACAGCCTTGTACTTTGGCACAAGCTGCTCATGGCACATCTTGACATACTCTGCAAATCTGCAAGCACCATCACACAGCGCATAGCTGCTCCCCATAACATATAAGACCATGCTACACTGCTGACATACATAGAACAGGCAGCATAGCTGAAGCTTAACGTGCTGCTGGGAGCATTATCTGGCAGCTTGGAGCTACCATGCATGTGACTTTTGTATGCCGTATATAGATATGGATGCAGCATGTGTGCAGCATATGTGCATTGAAGGTGCACACGTAAATGACCATGTGCATGCAGCCCAAAAGTTCTGTTGGCAGAGCTGTTTAGGGACAGAGTGTCATGCGATGGCCACTCTGTGACTGCACAGTGTTTCCACTGGGCATTCACATAAGTTGCGCTAACCCACTGGACAGGGTGTCATGCCTAAAGAATCTGAAGCAGGGTGCAAGACACATCCTACTGTAACCATAACTGGCTCGCTGTTGTTGACATGTCGTATGACTGCACTGTGCTGGCATACCTGCTAGTGATGGCTGCTCGTTGCTTGGCGTCTTCAGTGGGCAGGTACATGATGATGCCCACCCAGCTNCAAAACACTCTTGACAACTATCAGCCATGATGTACAGTGATGTCTGCTGTACCCTGTGTTTGTATCTCCAGGGCTGTGAGGCTGGGCATGCGCATGCCCTTCTTGGCTGGTGGCATGCTGAAGGTGACTGCCCTGAACTCTTCTGGTGCCTCTTCTGGGGTGCTGAAGTCCAGCTTCATCAAATCCTTTGCCACCGCAAACCCTGTCAAACCTCCTGCACACCGCTGCAGCACCTGTCAGAGATGCTGCACACACTGCTCCAGCGCTTGTCAGCCACGGCTGGACGCATGATGGGAAAGTGCTTGTCTCATGGACATCTGCTGAGCAACTTAGGATGGGCAAGACAACATTGAGTAAGCTGCCACACACAAGCCCTGTGCACAGGATTATGCCCCCACAACATCATCTAATAGCCACAGCAGTTGCAGTATGGGTTGCAACAGCACCTGAGGGTATGAAGCGATCTGGGTCTGGCTTTGCCACGACTTCTTCAGCGTACTCATCCTCCAAAGCATCTGCATCGAAGCCAGCAGGTGGCATAACCACCAGCTGCTTGTTCTGTGCCACTGCAGTCTTCAGCATTTGCTGCTGCCCTTCNGCAAGACTGGGCAGAGGAGGACAGGGCAGGGCAAGCTTGGACAGCGCAGGGGCATGGCAGGGCTGCGCATGGCACAGCAAGGCTGGGCTGGGCAGGGAAAACAGGGAAGAAAGCACTGCAACATCTTGACAACATGTTTTCCACGCACAAGATTGGATGCTTACCAGCAACGACAGCAAAAATATGGTCAACAACATGGATATGTCAGCTTTGACATCAATGCCCATAGACTGAAAGCTTGGGAGGTGCACGAATACAGCACTGCCCAGCCAGAACAAATACACTGAGTAGTAGTTCAAGTAGCCTCTGCAACAGGAAGCAAGCACATCATTTGTGAGGGTGACAGACTGCTGCACATACTTAGTTCACAGGTAGAACGCACATGGTAGGATTTGTATAGCAACTTGCACACCATAATGAAGTTGCGCATGCAGTGGAAAACGTTGCAGCTTCAGGCGGCAACCTGACTGCCACTCGGCTTGCTTTATTCTTATGAAGCTCATGCAATGCAATAGACACTCCCAATGTGACAACTTCAGATAATGCTTACTCTGACGCAGAGCCAAGACCCCTTCGTATGAGGGGCCGAATGTACAGGTAAGCGAAGAAAATAATTGCTCCTGAAAACAGGCACGTTCAAGCGTTGTTTTGTGCAATTCCCATGGACCAGAAGCAGCAGTGCAACACCAGGTACCGTATAAATAAAACCATTTGCGGTTGATGGCATATTTTTGCATGACACCCTGCAAGCACGCTCATACATGATGCTTGGGTAAGGGGAATGCAAGAACACATGTGTCAGCAGCGTGCAGGGACAGCTAAATACAAATAAGCTTTGAACACACTTTGTACAGGTAGCGTACCTGTACACTGTCATAGCAAANCGTTGCTGCACGTGTCAGCACAGGCATTACACAGCAGCTGCAACATGTTGCAAGTCTTACCACATGCTCTTGTGACTCACAGTAAGGATGGTGGACGGTGTGAGATCTACCTGAAGCGGGAGGACCTGAACCATACCGGTGCCCACAAGATCAACAACTCTTTGGGTCAAGTGTTGCTGTGCAGACGAATGGGCAAGAAGCGTGTCATTGCAGAGACTGGTGCTGGTCAACATGGTGTTGCTACTGTAAGCGCACGTCCACTCTCGCATCTAACTGGGGTTGCATGGTGACTGCATTTGCAAGTCCGCCACCAGGCCTGCCGACTCGCTCATGTGTGTACACACACTAAGGTTTGTCACAACAGCGCCTTGGGCATTCAGCATGCCGTGCTGCTACAGTGAACCTTCCTCAAGTGCATTTGCTCTGTCCACAACTGTACACATGCAAGAAACTGAGACAGCTGACAATCGGTTTAGTAGTACTTTTCCCAACAGTGCACTCATTTGCAGACACATCTTAGCCAGCAAATATCAGTGTGTATACTGCACCGGCAGCGTGATGCAAGCACGTCCAGCTGGATGCATTGATATGTCTCAGGCTTTGTGGCTGACATCATAGTTGCTCCGCAGGCCACAGTGTGTGCCAAATTTGGCATTGAGTGCATAGTATACATGGGCGCCAAGGATATGGAAAGGCAGAAGCTAAATGTGTTCAGAATGCGGTTGCTGGGTGCTGATGTGCGGCCAGTGCATGCTGGAACATCCACACTGAAGGATGCCACCTCAGAAGCCATCAGGGATTGGGTGACCAATGTTGAAACCACTCACTACATTTTGGGGTCTGCTGCTGGACCCCACCCCTACCCCATGATGGTGAGCACTGATCTCTGGCCTTGCATTTTGGGTTGTCAGAACGAAACCCCTAGTCTGTGTGGAGGTGTGTGGCTGGACCCACCCACGCCTCATGATGGCAAGCACTGCTCCTTAGGCTTGAATTTCAGAGTACCAGAAACCTGTTTGGATAAAATCCGCTGCTAGACCCCCTCTACATTGTGATAGTGAGCACTGCACTGATACTTGTCTCAAGAGCGTTACAAAGCATGCAGGGGCCAATGCATGCCCGCTTCACTTGCTAAGTGCGGTAAGCCAGCACATCAGCAACAGCCAGGAGTTCTGNCAAGGGCGGCTTTAAGGATCCAATACTGCATGGCTTGTGTAGCTTTGGCATCTCTGCTAAGCATGTGCTTCAGCAATATGGGCAGGGGAAACCCCAGAGCATAAAAAATATCAAGGTCAGTGACATATTATGCAAAGCAATTCCTCAATTCATGCATGTCTTGATCAAGACTGCNGCATTTCTACTTTGCACTCAGTATCAGATGGAAGCAACCTACGCCACTACAGTGGGCATCATCGCTATGTCACTGCAGACTGACACATATGCATTACTTGCAGCCTGGCACAGTCCCCAACAACCTGAATAGGATTCTCATGACCAGGGGCACATCCTTGCCCCACAACACTGAGCATTGTCATGCATTACTGATTATGTTTGCTCATGCAGCCCCACTATGATCCCCAGAATCCTGGCAAGGTGCTACAAAAGAGGTGGAAGTANATGTTGTGGTGTTTTGTGAGGTTAAGCAACAGGTTGCATCTGTATGCTGCCATCTTCCATTTGTGTGACTTTAAGGGTATCCGTACTGTTGGCCATGACAGCAGTACAGCCTGTGATGTGGTCTGGACAGCAGAGTGTGGTGTAGTCTTTACCATAGTAATTGGGGAAAACTTTGCAGTTTAGTTGTTGTCAGCACTATAATCTTNAGCCGCATGAATCCTCCATACTGGCGGGCTTCAGACAGAATCTCAGCTTCTTTTGCTGGATCAGAGGTCTGGCCAATCACGAAGCGCATCGTGATGCTGTGATTCTTCTCGAGCCTGCAATGCAGTCAAGATGCAGGAACAGAACATGTCATGCGATGCCCAAATTGACATCGAGATAGCTGAGTCTTCTCAATAGCCATACTGTACAGCAACAACAGCACATCGAGCTGTGTGCTAGATTACATAGGGCAAACTCTCAATCAGGCATGGAGGGCATGTTCCAGGGAGACATCCAGTGCTGATGCAGCACAAGGAGGAGCACACACTCATCCAGGCCATCCTGACTGTTCGGGAACCAAGACTCCCGTAAGGCTTGGCGTCGAAGCGCATAGTTGTACTTGGCCTCCGTGCTTGTAGTGAAGCCAGTCTTGCAACGGGCACACTTGCGGTGAGCAACGTGCAGCATTTGACATGAGGACTAGCAGGTCTACCTGCACGCCTATGAACGCGACANGAAACAAAGACCTTGTGCTCCAGCTCACTGCTCCAGGGTAGCTGCTGGTCATCCTCATTGATTGTGCCTCCTGATGGAAAGATGCCAAAGAACTGCACTGGAAGTGGAAGGGGCCAACTCCATTGCCTATGACATAGCAGAGTTTATTGTGAGTCGCCCGATCCTTCATGGTGCAGTCTGACATGGCGATGTTGTGCAGAATTGCAGGCAAAAATCAGGCCATCTGTGCAGTGGTCAATACCAGAGCAAGACGCTGCAGCCTCTGATCAATAGTCAAATGCCTACCAAAACAAGGTTGGAAGATCATTGCAGAAGCAGGAAGTTGCAGAGGTGCAACTTGTGAGGGTTGCTAGGCATGCATGTTGGCATCATGTCTGGCTNAAAGGGGGTATGCGTGGTCATTGCACGTCGTAGTCACTTTCAATCTGCAGCACAGCCAACCTTTTACGTACAACAGATTTTTTCACAGATATCTGCACCTCCCCTGCTCTGGCAAGCTAAGCCTGCAGGTAGCTCGCAAACTCAGGTGGTTCTGGCAACATAACACACAGCACTGTTTTAATGCTGGTGTGGTGGCATTTCATACAAGCCCAAATGTTCTGGCTTGCCCCAAAGACATGCCATCAGTGCTGTCACACATTGCAGGGTACGCCAAAGCACTGACCTCACAGTTGGGTCTATGCACAGTTGTGCACACCAGTGCTCTGCTGTACCCTGCAAGTTGCTATGTCACTGAANTGCTGCCTTTTGAACATTGCTTAATGCCCAGGGCTGTCAAAGAAGCTTGATGCTGTGACTCCATTTGGCTAAGGTCAATACAAGACTGGCTGGAGCTTCCATCTACATGGTGTCTATTGGTGTTCAAACATNGTGCGCAGACTTCTGACTAAGCAGCTGCTGATCAGTTGGATGATTTGGCTGATATGGCAGCTGCTGATCTGGTAGCTGCTGAACCAGTTGCTGATGTGGCAGCTGCTGGAGGAAGNAAATCACCAAGCCTCTGTCAACAGCTGCAATGGAAGTGTGGCAAGCACGCCTTGCAGAGCTTGATAGCCGCGCTGGTCAACAACACTTTATGTGTGTTCAACTTTGCTGCAGCTGTCAGACAGTGCAACAGCACGGCGCTGCACACATCCAGCATCTGCAATGTAGCAGGTGTTGAGCATGCTTTGCTGATCTGCTGAACAATGTGTGACCTGATGCTTGTGCTGTACTGCTACAGATTTCAGACAGCATATGCAATGGCACTAAGCCATCCACGACCAGCAGCTGCACCCAGACTGTAATACATGCGCTCTGCTAAAAGTGAGCGCTGGGCGGCTTGACTGTACTTCATGCGTGCTTAGTGATGCTGCAGGTGTCTGACAGCAAAACCAAGTAACCCACGACTGACAGTGCAGTGAAGTCGTGTCCCCTATNTGAGGATCGGGAGAGCTAAATGCTCAAGCAGATACAGTATGCTCTTGCCTCATGTATATGTAAGCATGCTGTCTTCATCATGGCAGTGCAACAGGCACATTAACATAGCAGCCGAGGGGCTACAAAAGGGTCAGGTGTGAGCTTGCCTGTGGTGTCCACATGCTGTAGTTCTGTATCAGGGAGGTGTTGTCCCCAGCAACCTGCCTTGTAAACAGGTCAATGTTGAGCGGATACTGTGTCTCTTGAACCCAGCGAGGCAAGGCTGCATAGTCAGCATTGCTTGCAGCAATCAGGTCTGCTACAGCGTATGTGGCAACACCGGTGCCTTCCCATGCCAGAAGCTGGTAGTCAGCTGTGAAATTATGGGCTGTCAGGACAGGCCATGCCAGGGTTGAGTCTTCTGCGTCCAAGTCAGGTAGGCAGCCAAAGTCGGTGCAAGCAGAGAAGCCGCATGTGCTGTCACCGGCATCAGCCCAGCCTGATGCANTGGAGGCCGTGATACGCACCAAGTACCTGCAACAAGTCAGTGTGAGGGCATGGACACAGTCTGGCTGCCCTGATACATGACCTAATACAATTTGCAGTATAAGTTCAGGCAGCAATCACCAGCTGCAGTGCTTGTGAAGACAGCATNGTGACTAGAAGGATCCAAGTGTAGGACAGTTTTGCCAGCCTTAGCAGTTGCTCTGCATGTGATATAAGTAATCAGCTCAGTATTACAATGGTGTGCGACACGAGGTGTCCAGGTCGAACCAAACCATGCTTACGCAGCAACTACGGACTCCTCGAAACCAGTGCCGAGCACTATCAGGTCGAAGTGATCGGGCTCAATTGACATATCACTAAACGGCTCCGGTCGTAACTGCTGATGCGAACACAGACCTCCAACCCACTTTACTCACTTCATGCTACAATCAACAATAACATGCAGCGTGTTGCTGCACCGAAACAGCAGGTGCACCCAACTTCACCTTGTGCCGTTACGCAGTTGCCGTTACAGTTACCTGCACCGCTTCAGCTAGGCTAACCGCACGCTGAAGCACATCATTGGGCTCCTGCCGCACAGCAAGCTGTCAAGGCACGCACTTTGTTCATCTTGCCCTGCTGACTTAGTCGCAAGACGGGGTGTGCAAACTGCTCAAGCTCGATTGCCTGATCTTGTACGTCCATCACATTTTCACACGGGTCGCGGCGCCTTGCAACACCGCTGTCAACATCACTATGTCATGAACTCGAATCGATTTGCAGCACTGGCGGAAACTGCGGTCGCACAGGAGGATGTGCGACCTCAGCCTNTGATAAAGTTGACTTGCATTACAATTGTTGATGACATTGGCTATGACAGTCCTAGCGCTATTGTCAACGCAGAACATGTCAGTGATGCAGTGGAACACTATCCAGCTGACAACATGTGTAAAGCTGCCAGACAAGGTGTACTACACCATGATAGGCACTTACAACTGCGCCTATTGAGTCTGTCAAGCTTGATGACAGTGAAAAGCCTGTANTGATACTGCAGCCTGGAAGCAAGTGTGCTTGTTTTTTGCTTTCAGCAGTAACAAGGCTGTTTGCAGCAGCTATTACAGTNCAAGACACAGCTTCCTCGTGCTGAAGCTGAATCCAGTGCAAACCCAATGAAACTCATCGCATGATTGGCTTGTGCAGATCAAACTGTGGTTGCATGGCTGGACTGCTGTAACATGGCGCATCAACTGCTGTGCAGGCTGCTGCTTCAAGGGCAGATGCTGCTGAGGAGGCTCTCCTCAAGACCATGGGTCTGCTTGCATGAAAACAGCAGATGTGCTCTCAAACCTCGCAGGAGCTTCAGGCTCAGCACCAGCAACATGTCATGCAGGTACTCATCTCCCCTCCAATCACAGCAAATGCTGCACTTTTGTACATGGGCCCAATCCACCATTGCTGTGGTGGCTGCTTTCAAATGACTCACAATGTTGCATGCATGTGCTGCGTCCGCCCGTCATCTGCACACCTATCAGATGGCCCTCACATTGACAGATGCAACAGCATGCTTCGCCACCTGTCTTGTGCAGCCTTGCTCACGACATAAGGACAGCTCAAGCTTGAGCCGCCACTTCCTTGATCTGTCAAGTCATGAACAGCATTACACAAGCACAACACTGAATGCAACTCTGCCTCTTCTGCAGACACAGGAGCTGTTGGCAGTCAAGGAAGNAAAGCAAACATCACTCAACAATGGCCTGACTTTCGCAATTGCTGACTGCCGCACTTGTGCAGGAAAATGTCGCAGCAACAGGTCTGCTCAAGACCAAACGACCTGCTGAANTGGCCAGCCTGCAGTCTTTGTCACCAACAAGATGACACATCAGAGTGCCAGGCTTCAGGGCCAAAGATACACCATGCAACCAGGTCAAGCTGAAGGCTGTTTGGCTTGCTCATGGCAGATGTTGCGCAGCAGCTCACACACAGATGTCATTACAAACAAGCTGCAGATTTTGAGAGATACAAGATGCAAGACTTGATTCTGTGCACCTGATCCTCACTCTGCAGCTGTGCAGCCAGCAGGAGCAATGCACACAGAGAACCCAAAGCATGCATCTGCAGTTCCTTACCTGTATCAGCTACAGGACAGGGTTCTCAAAACTGCAAACCGCCTGAAGGAGCACCAGGGCNATGTCAAGTCTGCATAAACTCTTGCAATGTCTACTTCACAAGCTCAGTGCCACAGTATATTAGCATGTCCTTGCTGCTTCTGCTGATGTGCCCTATATCCACTGCATGCAGGTCGACAGCGCCTTTCACATCGACGCACTTGAAGTCCTCAAGTGCAGCAAGATTTTGCGCTCCAGTGCCCGTGCTGTGAAAGTACATGGTTCCTTGCCACCTGTCATCAAATCTGCTGTGCGGCTGCTTAGTACACTGCTCAATGAGTACAAACTGAGCAGTTGCTTTGATGCACTTGCTGAGGAGATAATTGACAGCGGCCTGCCACTCGAGATTGAGATTGCAATCAAGAACTTGCAGGTGCAGTTTTAGAAATAATGTATATTTCTGTCATTGTGCAGCAACAAGCAGGTCATAGATGCACTGCAGTGGCAAGATGCATGCACCCGAGCTGCATGTCTGCTTTTGTGCAGCTAGCTGCAGACATGTACAGCATCTTGTGATGCGACATACAAAGCTACCGTCCTTGCCAGGAAGTGCTTGTGAACATGCAGGATGGACAGGAAGGTACAGCTGTGCCTGATGACCTGCAGCTTGAAGCAGCGCGAACAGCTCAGCAGCATCTGCAAGAGTGGCAAGTTGTACCTGGAAAGCTGCTGTCAGTGCCGCTTGCAAAGCTGCTTTGTCTTGATCTTCGGTCTCCTCGCGGCCATTCAGATCAACATGCTTGACACGTTTCGAAACCGGCGGGTCTAACACGAATGACATCAGGAGCTCAGCTGCACAGCATAGCTTGAGCAATCGCTAATCGCTACAGGATGATCAGCAGGGGCGGATGCTAGTCGTCAGACTAGTAGACTAGTAGACTAGCAGAAAGTGAGTCAGGGCTGACTAATTTTACCCTCAATTCATGTGACTTCACACACGTNACCACTGTTTTGTGCAAGTATTTCTAGATTGCACTCCATTGCCCAACTCAGCGTCCATGCCGCTTCTGTGATCTGCTCATGTGTCTATGCGAGTCCTTCAAGATGGCCAATCCTCCGTTGCCCAACTCAGCTATATCATGTGTTGGCAGTGAAAACCTTATGCTCACAATTACAAAAACACGAGTTGTGTGTCGCAAGCTTGCCTACATCTGGAATCAAAGCATCATGTTCTTATACGTCAATACAGACAGACAGACGGACAGTCTCACATNCTACGGTGCCCAAACAGGCGACCATCACAAGCTTCCAGACGATTTGTGATTAACATGCTGGCATATGCTCCAGCTATGCAGGAGACATTACAGTTTTCAGCAGCTAGTATACCAGACTCACAACCGACGCTAGCTAATGCACGTGTACGGAGCAAACAGCAGCAAGTATGTACACAGCAAATGCAAAGAAAGTGTACAGCTGCCAATTGTCAGCTGCCTGCGCTACTCTTGATGCCCCTACAGCACAAACATATGCTTGACGTTGACGATTTGAGACAAGCACACAAAGCGCAGTAGCTAGTGACGAGAGCAAACTGAAAATACCTGCGACTGTGATCTCTCCAATGATCTGCAGGATGAGGTCTTTGGCCAGGAGATAGGGAGGCATCTCGCCATCCAGTACAAACCGGATGGTGGGTGGCACCTTGATGAGCAGCTTGCCAGTACCCAGGATGAAGCCAGCATCTGTGTTGCCAATGCCTGATGCAAACTGACCAAAGGCGCCAGCATTGCAAGTGTGTGAGTCTGTGCCAAACATCACCTCACCTGCAACAGGGAAAAATCCAGACTNACCTCACTCGTCAAATTCTGTTCCCATGAGCCAGCCTTCCTGTAAGTCTGCTTAAGGCAATTGTTGCTCAGAGCACCGTCTGCGAACTTAGGTCACAACAGCAGAAGTGTACACGACCACTGGCAGTGAAAGTCGTATGTTGACTTGCTTGGTAGGTGTCGCTCACACTGTCTAAAGAAATGTAAAGAGCTACAGAGCTTAGCCCGTGAAAAAGCGTCTAACCATCAACCCTAGAAATGCTAGTTAGGGTATTGCTCGTGTAGTGTCTCCGGCAACTCCACATAGGCCTGCATCTAGGCATTAACACTCATCGAGCCTCGTTTTGGCACGCACCAGCATCTGCAAACAGAGTCGAAACCGTCTGCACAATGGCGGTAAGGCTCGACAAGATGAGATGGCTCTTGCGGGCGCTAGTGCAACTTTAAACTTGTTGTCGTAGGAAACTGATGAGGCTGTGCTAGCCGAGAAGCTCGACGACCTACAAGGTCTGACATGATGCAAAGTGTACATCAGATTCATAGATANTGCTCAGGGATGTCCGATGACAGAGAAATCAGCAAAGGCACGTGAACCCCAGACGTCCTTGTAACGCAAGACTTGCAGGCCGTCATCTGCAATCGCAGTTTCTGTTACCACTTCCCTTGCAAGTAGCGCTGTCGCGAGCTTTGTCAACTATAGTTACTATGAGTCTTGAGGCTCCCAGCTCCGAAGGAACATTGTACAGGCGTTCCAAACGGCTTCAGATGCTGGCGGTAAGCCGCACACAGGCCTTGAGAGGCGACCAGCCTTGCACATGTCATGTAACGCCCAGAATCACATAAAGTCATCAGCGAGACCCTTCGCTAGACCAAAGGCATGGCTCTATGCTCAGCGCTGCTGCTTTCTGATAGAGTCATCACTTTTATATGCAGGCAAAGAAGGCTCCTCTTGACCTGGTTGACCTGTTGCACCAAGTTCCAGANTACTGTTTGAGATGAAGTTGGCTTAGCAATGGCTTTTCAAGTCGTGCTGGTTTGGGCAGACATTGACATACCTTCAGTGACATCTTCCAAGTTCTCCTCTAAGGCTGCTTCTTCAGCCATGCCCCAGGACACCCCACCCCGCCTTGCAGCATCCATTTGGGCCTTGGCAACCTGAGCCTCCTTAGCTTGCCGTTGCTCTTTGGCCTGCAACCAAAAAATGCATCATATGTTGCACACAAATTCTGGCTGACAAATCGGTAATATCTCGTACATCCCCACCAAATCTTAATCTTAGGCAATCATTTGCCAATTGCCAGGCTTATCGAGTCCAAATGGTGTGCCTGCATGAGATTGCACCCTGTCNTGGCCAGCTTTTGCCGCACCGGATTGTTTGACGGAAGGTGGTGGCATAGAGAGGTCTTGTGCGGGCGTGCCNGGGATTTCAAACATCGCCTTGTGTGCAACTTCATCGGTAGCTGGGGGTAGTAAGCGCGTTCATCTTGAGATCTCCAAGAAAACCGGAATCGGACCTGTGGGCTGCGCACCTATAAAGGATTTGGCATTTCAGCTTGCAATACGTGCCACATCGGTTGGTTCGCGTACACACGCTACAGTGTTAGAGTGATCTGGTGCACAAGATGCTGATTGATGCTTGTTTACCGCCAAAGCAGCCATGAAACGGTCCGCCACCGGAACGCTGTTGCACAGCCAATCAGCTCCCAGTACAAGCCAAAAGCTCTTGGCTTGTCTCAGCTATGGGACAGTATCAATATCCATCACCCTGTTCAACAAGGCCGTGTTCTCCTTGTACGGCTTCCGATACCCCAACTTCGTCACCACGCTNGGGGATGGCACTGTGAATGTCTAATGCTGAGGTCTAAGGCATGATGTGATGCACAACACAGCACTAGGCAAAGCAGCATGTCCAGCTTGCTAACCTTGCTTATTAGACAGCAGGAGTGTCCCATGCTTTGCTTTGTCTTGCACGCTCATGCAGCCACAGATGCATACCTAAGTGCTGCACTNGCAATCTTCCAGGCTTGCCAACCACAGACATGAGTATGTGCAATCTCTTGGCTATTGCAACTTGTTGATATGCAACCACAGTATCAATGCTGTTGCATATCATAACAACAAGCTGTGTTTATTGACAATGTGACCTGCTGTATATACACCTTCTGAGCACAGATCATGATAGTTCATAAAGCTTGATGAAGCGTGGCATGATGCTGGAGCAGCTGTGCTGGCAGAGGTTGTGTATTCTAGGCCTCAGATCCGGGCTTGCATGGCCCTGTGACCTGTTGCTATTGCATAAGAGGCATCTGTATGCTGCTTACCACACACATCACAGCACATAACAGATCAACGTGCACTNCGTTGTGCTTGACAAGAGTGCTGAAGCTGATTGCTGTGAAACACAGGAGTTGCAGGCAGCTGTTGCGGCTGCTGTAGGGGTAAATCTGTGGGCAATCTTGCAGCTGTGGTGCTTGGGTATGGCAGGAAAGGGTGCATCACCGTGTGCTGCAGTAGCGGGGTTGCATCAGGTACTTGCTGCACTACAGCAGCTTGCAATGTGCCAGTCTGTGGCTGTAACAGNTGGATGTGTTTGTAGTGACACGGAACCACGTCTACTGTTTGTGTCATGCACCAAACATTTCTGCTGGGACGAAGAAGCTACTGTGGCGCTGCATGTCAGCTGACAGACTCCNGAGCAGGCATGAGTGCACAAGGCAGCGTGAAGATCTGCATGCAACGGCACTGTTGTTCATGCTATCATACGCTTTCCTACTGGTACCCTCATGCAGCAGTCCCTCCCAGCACCGCCAGCTGTGCACTTTGCAGCCTTGCAGACAATGTACACCAGCGTTCTCAATGCACTGTGACCAGCAGACCCAGCCCTACTGGACTTGATGCCGGAGCAATGCAAACAGGAAGCAAGCGGGGCATCTGGCAAGGCTGATCAGAAATGTGGAACCTACTTACCCACTTGAGAGACTGCATAGGCAGCTTGTAGGTGCAGTGGTGGTAGTCCAGGAAAGGATGGGCACATGTCTCGCAGCTGCCTGTTCTGCCACGGTGGTATACTGACCAAAATGNGATAGCATTCAACACCTTGCACTGGATTACAACATGCTATTGGGAACCACATGCTCAATCAACAGCTGCATGAAAGTACANTGCTCTCAGACTGGCATTGCTGACGAAGCATGTCAGTTTGCCCCTGTCTGCATATATGCGTGTCAGTTGCATTGTGGGTTTGGTCTCATCTCAAGGTCAGATGTGCCTTAACAGATTAGTCAAGATCAGGTGCATTTGCAACGCAGTCATGATCCGTCCATCATTGCAATGCAGTCATGATTGATGCATCATGGTTGGAAGCCCTTGCGTTGAGCGTTTTTTTTGGCGTACAGCGTGTTCCATGCTAGCTGTTACGTGAAGTAGCTCTTGCATATGATGTGCAATGTTAGGTGCAAATACGTCTGCAAAGTGTGTTTTGCATCTAAGCTGCAACGATTTTGTAACATATGTAGCGCAAAGGTGAGCCCTGTCAAAACGATTGTCCACCAACCGACTAATATACCGGTACTTCGATGTCCTGGAAATTGACAGGGGTCGTAGGCAATCAAAGCGTACAGTACCCTCACACAACATATGTGATGTGTGTGATGCATCCCGACAGTAGAATAGCATGCATAGTGGATGACAGACACACAGACACTGCAGCCTCGACACACTAACAGACTGCATCTGGTCAAAGCTTGGCCTGAGGTGACGGNGCTTCCTGTGGGTTCTGGTTAGTTGTTGAGGCATCAAACTTGTCCTTGGTCTCCTCAAACAGCTCTTTGTCATCCAAGACAGGTGCATAGTAGTCTTTGTTGCTGAGCATGCAATTCGTCAGGCTTGCAGTCTGCAGTCAACATAGTGTAGCGTGAGCTGGCTGTGAACACACTTTTAGTCTACACGGGACTTCCTGCTTCCCAAGCGTCGTACGCACACCTTTTCTCGACACTCCGCTGTGAAGTCCTTGTCCTGCTTCCTCTCACCGTCCACACACTTACTCCAGTCCTGAGTGTCAGTATACTATGTCAGCACAAGTGGTAGGTGAATGATCCCCAGCTGCACACCCACCTGGAATTCTGTCTTGCAGCCTCCAGCCTTCATGAAANGCATTGGCACATGCAATACATCCAGGCACTTACCACTAGCGAGTGATACAGCACACTCATAGCACCCTGCAACACCTCTGATTGCACCAGTGGTGCACATAGCTTGTGCTTCTTCTGCTTGTCCTTTTCCTCACTGATGCTACTGGCTTGCAGGAGGCAGGCAAGGGCTGCAGCTGTCTGCTGTGCAGTTGNTGAGTGAAGGGACGCAGCTTTAGAACCTCACATGTAGATGCTGTACCTGTTGAATGCATGTACATCAGACAAATCACTTGACAGCTGCAGCAGGGAAGTTTAAAGTTGCCTGAGAAAGCAAGCTTGACAGCATGAATCAGGCCAGCTGACAAACATGGCCCTGACAGGTACGCACAGGGTACCTCTGCATGTACAGATGAGCAGGGGAGGTAAAAACAGGTTGTTGTGCGCACCTGTGACAAGACTTCATGCACTTCTGACTTGGTTACAGACTGGGTGTCCAGGTCCATAGCATAGCACATGAAGACAGCATCCACCACATTCAGCAGGACGCTGCTGAAGAAGATCAACACCACCAGCGACATGACAAAGGACAGCAGACCCAGGATGGCCGCCTCCTGCAGCCACACTCCACNGCGTAGGAGTCCTGGAAGTGAACTTCGTCCAGAGGATCACACTTGTGGCCGTGGGATCCCCACTGGCGACGCCCTGCAGCATGTTGCTAGACAGTCTTGCGACTGGGCAGTCTCGTGTTCCATCGAGGTCAAATCATGTGCCAACGTCAACGAGCTCCGAAACGGCTCAAGATGCTTGTAGACCCAACACCACGGTGAGGCCACATGTACAGCCGAAACATTTACTTACGTGTAAGAAGCCTTGCCCTGCCTGGCAATTGGTCACGGCGGGTTGACCTGCAAAGTTTTCGAGCTGAGTTATCGGCTTCACGGAGAAGACACGCTGCCGTGACCGATGTGCTTACCTGCTGCCAGACCAGCCNGATTTATGAGTACTCTATGTATTTACAAGAATGGCTACAAAGGACTTCTGGCATCGCAGGCATGAAGCCCNAGAGGCTGCAGGCTGGCCGAGACTGCTTCAGGTCTGCTCACCCACACATTCACACTCTTTCTGATATTGGTTGTCTTATGAAAATCAGATCTCCACCTCCACAGCGACGAACTAGGCCTGCACGCTTGCTGTGTTACTGCAACAACATGTGACAGTGCAATGCTTCTTGATCTGTACAGCTACAGCGTCATATGCTGTAAGAGAGCAGCATGCTGCACAATGCCACCTGCNAAGCAGCCCATCTGTGGGGGCACCTAGCACTCGGCAGACCCGGTCGCAACACAGGCAGGAGATGCTGTGTAGTGAATCTGTGTCTCGAAAGTGATGCCTTCTGGAACTGCACAGTTCAAGCAGTAAAGTCGATGTTTTGTTTGATAAGGTGTGAGCAACGTTAACAAACGTCAGATCATAAGCTGTGTCTTGTGGGCTGGAGCACCTGCAAAGTGAAGACTGTTGAGGCTCGACACTGCGTGACACATCAACAGTACAAGCAATGCAACATATCCAGATCAACAAATCTAAATCCATGCAGAGCAGTCAGTTTTCCATTACGTGCAGACATGCGAAAGACAAGCATGCAATTGCCAGTCTGTGTTACTGCTAAATGTTGCTTGTGTTGCAGTCGCGTTCTGNTGAGCTGTGCATCCCGGCGCTGGGCAGCGCAGCATGTCGCTGCGGTTGTTCTCAAGTCTGGTCTGGAAGTGAGTTGCCACACAGGTGTAGCAGTAGCTGTGACTGCATGGCTCTACGCACACCATTTGCCGCTTGGGGACTGTCTCCAGGCAGATTGCGCACTGATCTTGCTCCACAGCAACTAAAGCTTCTATCGTCAGCTTCAGTTTGCTAGTGACCATACGGGACGGCAAAAGCCTCGACTGTGTCCAAGCCTGCCAATGCAGAATGAGTTCTGGTCTGGCTAACCNCAGCTTATTGCTGCAGTGTCTCAGTGCACACCTACAGTCGCAGGTGCATCATGGCTTGTGCATGGCGTCCAACGGGGGCAAACCTATCGTTAGGTTGCAAACATGTTTGTTACCATCTCCACAATCATACTTGTTGCCACAAAAGGGACATATGCTTCATGATCCATGTTGCTGTGTGTGCTTTCATCTCTGTGGCTTTGGCTGCTGCTCAACCAACTAGTGGAACTCCTGCCTCCCCTCAGGTACNACAGCAGTGTGTAAGGATGCAAATGAAGCCTGCATATCCTTTGTATATGACAGCCTTGTATGTGATGGCTGTTGTAAACTTGCAGACAGTGTGCAGAGTATGCTGCCAGCAGCGATGCTGCAGAGGAAACGCTGATAGGTTTGTGAGCTGAGCCAAGCTGTGTACTACTCTACATGTTACCTCATGCTGTGCTCATGCCTGAGCACTCATGTGCAAGACCTGAAGTACGGGAATACCTGTTGTGATATGGGTTTGCAGAATCATATCCAGCCTCAACNCATTGTGCTGCTGATCAACTACCAGTTTGGGGCATCCTTCTTCACCTTCCTGCTGCTGGTGGCTATGCTGATCTACTGCATCATCAGCACTGTCTTTCTGCTGCTGGCTGTGGTGGGCCACGACGAGTAAGCAGTGCACTTGTCAAAGCTACTTGTGTCAGTCTGACCCACTGATGTCTTGGAATTGTCTGGGCATACAACAGCTTTCTTGTGTACACATGCATAGATCTCAAGTTCAAAGGCGTTCCCTTCCAGCAACAGTGATAGCAAGCCATGCTGTGACTCACAGCATAGCCAGATGTCACAAGGCAGCTAGCAAGATGCATGAGATGTGCCTTTGGTGGCTTGCCCACCGCAGCAGATCTGACATGCNCTTACATGAATCTCTCTTGCAGGCCGCTGGGAGGCTCGGATTGGCATTCCAGGCTCCAAACATATCTATCTGGGCCTCTTCAACGCTGAGAAGGAGGCAGCTCAAGCCTATGACAGGGCCCTGGTGCGTCTGAGGGGCACTGCTGCAGCTACCAACTTTGCGCTGTCAGACTACAGGAACGACCTGGCAGAGTATCACAAAATGCAGCAGGTAGGCGTGTCTTTGAGAGCGCCATCTACGCTCTGACTGTACCCCATGCATGACACAGCAAAGGGGGACATNACTTACTGACTGTGGCTGCTTTCATGACTGCTTGCGCCATCATCCTGTCAGCACCTTTGCTGTGCTGCATTTTTTGAATGCCAGCCCATGCAATGCATGACATGTAATTGTGCTGCCTCCTANCAGACAAGTGGAACAAGAGGTAAAGCGCCTTGTCAATACAGCACTTGCAGTTGCCAAATCAGTCATAACAGCCAACAGGGATCTGCATGCAAACATGAGTACTCATCTACNGCTCTTCCAAGAAGGGTGATGCTGTGCAGCATCTTCTGATGTGGACCCCGGTCAGGACAGATGGGGTGCCCATGCAAGACAAGGACACAGTATGGCACCAAGAGCATGGCATCATGAGCTCACCANGTTCACCAACACTGGAGTCATGCTTCAGACAGAAAGCTGTTACTGTCAAGATGCCGCATATGCCTTTGGCATAGCATGTGCTATGTGATCAAGCTTTGACTGCATGCGGGACATGAATTCATTCACGGCCTGTGTCCTGAGCCAGCTTTGACTGCTGCTTCTCATGAGGCACTTGCATCGTGGCAACACAGCACAGCGCCATGTTCATTTNACAGGTGGGAGAGAGCGCATGCACTTGGGCTTGAGCCACCTGAGTCAGTGAGAGTGATATTGGAGCAGCTTGAAACAAGCCACCCAGAGCAGCATGGGATTTGGGCAGACCGAGTTTGAGGTGTCTGCCTGTTGCTGCAGCAAGAGTTGGACNAGCACCTGGATTTGCTGTTCCTCATGTGACCGACTACTTGGCACAATTTGCAGATCTTCAGCAAGCCTAGGGCTGCACAAGCGGGCCATGCCTCATTGCTTATGTGACAAGCAGGGCTTTGCTTGAAGGTCTGGCTGCACTGTGCACCAGAAGATGCACAACAGTGCACCTGGTCAAGCAGGGAAACAGCCTCAGACAGGTGTGGAGGTGTCAGCCCTCCAGAGCTTGTGGGTGCTGTTGCTGCTGTTCGAANCCCCCCTCTCTGGCTCCCTGTCAGGGATATTTTGGCACAGTGGGCTTCAGCACAGCAGCATCCGCTAAGGTNACTACCAAGCTCTCCAAGTGCAAAGTTGACGATCTGCAGTCGATTCGGGTCCGGCGCTGAGCTTGTAGACCTTTCCGCACCAGCCACACCTGCAGAGCTGACATGGCTTCTTGAGTGAGCAGGATCTGACTGAGCAGAATCAGTGGCGAACTGATTAGAGGTGACATCACTCACCGTGTCACCGGACAATGAATCTCTACTGTACTTTCTGCCCTTGCAACTGCAACTACAACAAGCCCCTTCAAGGCATTGCTTTTGTCTAGAGTGGGNTCAAGTGTGTCCTCTTTGACTTGCATCGACACATGGGCTGGCGCTGTGCAATATGGCGACAGTGCAGTTGTAAGTGCGACACCTTGCAATTGCTTGGTTCAGCTCCCTGCTTTCAGACTTGGCAGGGATTGTGAACTGCTACAACTGTGCAGCAATGGGGCCTGGGTGGGCAGCAGCATGAAGGGGATCAGGTGTTGCAGCGCTTCAAGAGCAATGTNGAGGTTGCAGCTCATGCCAGTGGTTGAGCCAGGCTCTGGCAGCAGTTTCCTGCAGGTGTGGCTTGGCAGTGGCGATGGCTGGTCCCTGCCTCTCTCCCTCAACCACACTGCACCCCAGGTGCGCGTCGTAGCAACACCATGTCATGATCAGCAGTGCAATGCCTTTGTGAGCATGGTTCAGGTGCGAGAAAGTCTTGTCATAGCCAGCAATGACTGCCTGCTACTGTGCAGAGTGCGTACTGTAGTTGCTGACAGGTTTCTGTCGTGAGCAGAGGCAAACAAGGATGCACGCCAGTGTCAGCAGTGCTTTCCAATGTACACCGATGAAAATGTGCAGGCAACTCCAGCCCATGGCTCATTACAGAAAACAACACTTTCTTGAGACCACTTACAGGTGACGCTGCTTACCCCAGGAAGTCTGGGGCTGGGTGCCCCAAGCAGCCCCCTAGCCAGCCATTCAGCCCCTTCTCCGGGTATGTGGTGCCAGATCACCCCTGCAGAAACCACCACAGGCCAGACCAGCATCATCCTGTGGCCATTGTACACCCTGTGCAATGCCATGCCGACTCCATTGCNTTTGCTTTGCCAGAAACATGTCATCAGGCTGGCGACTGCTATGCAATACGCAGCAAGGGGTTCCCACATGATCTTGATTTGAGTGCTGAGAAGGCGTGGCCTTTGCAGACGCCCCGTCTGACATTGTCCATTGCCTGCAGAATCATTTCAAACTCCTTCAACAACGACAAAACCTTCCAGAACGTCCTGAACCACAGCTTTGAGACCTTCATCAACTTGAGCCAGCGCAGCCCTGAGTACATCAGCCTCTTCATGGATGACAAGCTGCGGCGAGGCTTGAAGAGCATGAATGAGGATGATGTGGAGGGCGTGCTGGACAGGGTCATGATGCTGTTTAGGTACCTGCAGGAGAAAGATGTGTTTGAGAANTGGCACAGCCAACAACTGTCAGCAAATGCACAGCCAACAAGCAACAGTATGATGCAGCAGAACATGCTACACCACATTCCTCAATGCTTAATATGCATTTGCTCCATGCAGGTATGGGATGAAGCTATTGCAGATGGATGTCAGCCAGACTGCAGAATGGCAACCACACTCATTGAAGTCTGTACTCGCAAAGGTGATACGAGCAGAGCCCTGTCCACTTANGACGTCTCCGGTCAAAGGACGACTTGGTTGACACGAGCCTAGTCAGACTGCTCTTGGCCACATTCTGCCGCAGGACGGCAAACATCACCTACAGTTTGTAGCTGCATCTCATCCCGGTTACTTTCGCCAGTCAAACACTGAGGCAAGTCGGTTTATGTCACAATCCACACAGACTACTGCTCGCACGGCATAGCTCAGCAACCATTACAGTATTACTGTCAGGTGCTTTGAAGCCATGAGCACATTCTCCACTGCTCCCCACTTGACACCAACACCCCCAACAAAGCTGCGAAACAACAGGCTGGAATCAGACAAGAGCGTAGAGTTGGCAGGCTCAGGAGTTACATCTGTGTTTCCTAAGCGTTCAGACCACACTACCAAAGAGGACAGACGTCCCAACTGGGTCAACGGTCTTCTTTACTATCTCAGGCGAAAGGAGAAAGGTAGGTCAAGCTGTGTGCCAAACACCTGTGACTTCTCTCATCAAGTGCTGGCTTAGTATAGGCTAGCTGATGCCATGCCAGGCTTACAATATACATAAACGCACATGACAACACGCTTGCAATTCACAGGATGGAGCCCAGACCGTGGCTCTGCGCAGCACATGCGTGAAAGATTGGCGAGTAATGCACCAGCGCTGGTTGCAACTGGCAGGTGGGCGTGGCAAAACTTTGCATGTCAAAGTTGCTAGGTGCGAGCAAGTCTGCTGAGAGGGTGCATCTGAATGCAGGCATGCTGGCCAATNTTTGAATCTACCATTCCAAGAAGCGCCTGTGTGACATAAGCTGTCGGCATGGGACGAGCAAAGCCCAGCTGATTGACGGGTGGCGCAACGAAAGTAAGCTTTGGCAAGCTTTGGGCCAGCTGCATATATGATATGTGATGCCGCACACTAAATGCTTCTGTCGGGGACTACTGGATGATGTTCCGAAAGTCCTGCAAGTGTCAAACGTGTGCTTGGCTCACAGCAGACACGTATGTCATTCATCGCTCTGCGCAGGACAGACGTTGCGATTGTCTTTAGCCCTAGGGCTGTTGTGAAGTATACGCANATAGTTGGCGTGTGTTCTGTCTTGAGTTTGTCACTGCCTTTTCGAGCCTTTATTGATGATTTTTTGCCTGCGAGCGTCAAGACAAGCTTGAAAAATGCGTCGCACTCTAGACCAAGCACAGAACACAGTTCTGTCATACTACCTAACGTACTGTGGTACCGAGAGTACCCCCTCATGCCTGCACTCGGGGTCACGCGTGCATAGAAACCAATCACACCGTCCGTACGTTCGCAAACAGCATGACAACAGCTGCATACGNGCATCCTCAATCTGGTCAACAGTCACCTTGGACACCGGGAGCGTGCCCTGCTTGTCAGTGGGCAGCTTTTCCCACCATTCTAGCCCCTCCTCATCCACAGGGATCTGCATGTCATAGGCATGATGTAAGCAACAGCGGCCTGTGAGCATCACTGTTGTCCTCAACATTGTCTTTTGAGATAGGCAGAATACCCTGCTTGTGTAAATGCAGGTTTTCCCCACCACCCGCGACAGACCTTGTCAACAAGCATTTGCGAGTCACAAGCATTGCCAATTGAACACGACCAGTAATGCATTGTTCACGTGCTTGCCAGCATCCTTTGACACAATGTGCATTGCCAGCTTGGAAGTGGCCCCATTGTTTCAGCTGCCGCATAGCCCAGACAGACTTGTATGTCANACCATACAAGACTTCAGGGCCTCAACAACATCAATGGTCATCAGCAAATCACAACAACACACAGAGTGTAATGCCACAACACCAGACAGAACATGGTACCCAATATGTGATTCTTGTCAATAGCCTCTGGCTGTGTATGGGGCGCTTTGGACTGGCAGCTCAGCGGCTGTTGCTTGCAGGTCACACAGAGTGTGTGGGAGTGCTGCTGGAGGCAGGCTGTGCAGTGGATGCTGTCACCACATCTGGCTCCACAGCACTGCATAGTGCAGCCAGCAATGGCCATGCATTGGTGGTNCCAGATTGAGAGGCTGCACGGTCCATTGCCATCTGAATGCGTGAAGATCTCTGTCGGCTGAATGAGCCCCGCAGTTTTGCTGCCTGTGTCTTCCTCCTGAAAGACAAAGCAAAGGCATCCTGTGATTTCTGCTGTGCAGTCAGGCAGATACATGCAGTTGGGCAGAACTTGAGATGCATGCCAACACAGCACCAGGACAGAACCTCAAGAGCTGTCCCTGCTGCTCAGATGCAGCTGCACCATACAATCAGCATGAGTCGCACAGCCTGACTGGGCTATACAGCAAAGATTGTCTGATGCATTTTGGTGGCATGTCATGAGGACGCTCTCACAGCAGATGGGTAGCATGCCCCTACAGCAGCTGGCACTTGAGCAGGNCGGGGTTGCCACAGGCATTGTGGCTGAGGTTGGCTGAGACTTTAGCCTATAAAGGCTGGACAGTGACTGCTGCTGTGCATGGGNCGTTCTGGCCAGAAGCCCTGATGACGCCCCCACACAACCTGCCAGGACAGCTGCTGCCCAGATGTGCATCTGCAGCCGCTGCAAATGCAGTTCCTGCCTGGTGGCTGCTGCTGCCTGCAGACCCAGTCTCTCCTCTGGCAACACGCCAGCTCTCTGAGCCAGTCTGCCGCCCTGCATTGTAGCCTCTATTTTGGGGCGTAGATAAGGTACAGAAGGTATAGATAAGGTCACATTGCCGTCCAGTTGCGCATGTTGGTCACATTGCTGTCCACATTGCCCCACTTGCACCACATAGCACAGCCACTGAGGCTTTTGCAGACTCACCCTTAGACTGCAGGATGGTATAGGCACATGCAGGTGTCCTTGCGTGGCGCCTGAGGCCGGGCATACTCCATGCACATGGCTGCAACTCAATGCAAGCATCTCTTGTGTGTCTGAGCTCATGTTGCTGCACAAACACAGACTAGACTGCGCTGCTGCAGCCATTGTGGCAGCCACCCAAGACTTCCACATTTTGCGCACTGGAGCAAGCGTAGCAAACATCAACTGGCAAGCTTCTCAGCAATGCTCGAGCTGCTGCAGCCAGTACAGCATGTATGCAGGATATGCACATATGCCCTTCTTCAGCAACAAGGAGTGAGCAGCAAGCACCTGGCAAGGCTTCTTCTTCGGCAGTGACTGGAGCATTGGCATGGCCTGCTAGCTGTGCTTGCTCCTGCCTGTCCCTCTCCTCCCACATCTGCCTCTCATCTGCAGTCCACTGCCTGTGCACACCGACAGTTAGACACGGTGATGAGCATAACTCATCATAGTGACAGAAGGCGATGAGCCTATTCAAGCAAGTTATATCTGATTGTGCAAGCTGTTGCATGCTGAACAGAGATGGGCATTGGAAAGGATGTGTAGTAGTGGACAATACAGCCGTTGCTATGAAAGCACGTTAGGGTCAAGTCTGAGGGCACTGCAACTGAGACTATCTTATACGTGGACAGCTATCAAGGTTGTGATGGCAAAGTAGGTGTTGGTCAGTACATGTAGCGCACAGACATGTATGGAATGTGAAGTGATGTGACTCATGCCTCAGGCAGAGTACAGAGAGCAACCTTCTGCAGTTGGCAGTCAATAGTCGACATTGCTGCGATAGCCACTGCTCGCTGACAGCNGCTGAATCTGTTGAGGGCGGGGCCATTTTTGGGGGGTCTGGAAGCGGGTCCTTTGGCAGTGAAATATGGAAGCTGTCAACATGCTGCAGCTGGCAGAGTTGAGCCAAAAGTGTGGCAGTCTGCAAAGCAAGCATGTAGGGCGCTGAGCAGTTCATGCCGAGGTCGTTAAGCAGCCAATATGAACAGAGCACAGCACGAGATTTCCGGTGCAATGTTGCCCTGTATACTTGCTTGTTCAAGCTACCTTCAAATGTTTGGCATGCGCAACAAGTGCTGCAACAAGTGCTTGTGTAGTGTGCTAGTGATGCTGTGGCTGAGTTCATAGAGACAAGGCTAGACTCACAATTCAGGCAATTGCTGTCGTGCCTTTGCAGCTGCAAGAATTGCAAGGTGCAATAAACAGATAGACATGCAGGCATGCAAGGGCAGCGCTTCTGACCAGTGCAGGCACCCNGATCCAGTTGTGACAGCGTAAAGGGCAGCGCCACGTGTAGCAGCAGCATGTCAGCCGGAAGCTCCGTCACGCTCTCCACTGCATGGAAGGACAAGGGGAACAGGGACGGTGCCAACACTGAGGCCAGCTTGATGGGTAGATGCACCAGCAGCACAGCCAGGCACCCCATTGTGGCCAGGGATGTTGCTTCACGCTCCAGCTGCAGTGCTACTGTGGAGTGGAGCACCTGCTGCAGGGGGTCCCCCTCAGGGTTGAAGGGGTCCTTCAGCCAGGGCAGCGCACCTGCATTAGACACGCCCATCTTGCATGCGAGCAATGGTAGCCTGTAGTGTCAGAGAGCCAAGGTTGAAAGGACAATCTTACACCTCCAAATCAGTGCATTTGTGCGGACATTTTCCTTGAACCACACAGCACCTTCGGATTCCATGCTCACACCTACTGTAAGGCAACTCACAAACAACAGCCATGCAGGGCACATGATGGAGACCAGGCGTGCAGGTACAATGGATGTCTGGGTTGCCCAAAGCATGGCTGGGACTGTAAGCTGTATGGCCACAGTGTTATCAGCCAGTTCTCACACATGCCAACACCTGGCCATGAACCTGCTGCTGTAACAACAACACACTACATGTATTGGTCGGACATGCCCGCAAGTTGGTGAAGTCACCAACAAGCAGAATTACAGCTGTATATGCTGCTGCAAATATATTTCTCAAGCTTCAAAAGCACGGTACTCTTGGGAACCTGTTCAGTACTACTTGCAAGACCAGGTCAAGCACAGAGGATGACTGCAGGCCTGGGTGAGTGGGGGAACTGAAGCCTGGAGCCAGCGGTGACACCATGCTGTGCACCGTGCAAGGGGAGGATGTTCAGACGTGTCACCCCTTGCTTGTAGAGATGGTCAATGTGCAGCAAGTATGCTGCAGTACCTGCCCAGTTGCTGCATGTCAAGGTATGGTAGCTTACAACGGTATGGTAGCGGTATGATACTTACGATGGCATGAGTTGCGGAACTAACCTGGTCTCAGTAGTGAGCGTGCCAAAGAGATGAAGGCGGCTGTAGTCACCAGGCAGCACATCCCAAGAACCCAGTGCAGGATTGTCCAGCTGACAGGTGCTAGCTGGAGTAGGTGTACGCGGGATGTTACTGAGCCCCCCAGCAGGGGCAGTGCACAGATGTCCAACCAGAACCCATACACCACTGGCAGCACAGCCAGCTCCACAAGCAGTACCAGCGTGACCTTACACATCAGAGCCACTTGACCTGCAAGTTGCGGCAAGCTAGGAAGGAGATATGTCACAAGAGCGAGGAAGGAGGATAGGCTGAGTGTACAACACAGACAGTACAGCCAGCAAGATGTGTGGCAGGTATGACCATGCACAGCAGAGCTATTTGAGCTGTGAGCAGGCGCAAGCTTTGACATGTCATGTGTGAAAAAACTGAGGCTCAAGGGTGTGTACCAGTACTCACTGGTGCAGCTTAACTTGCTTGCATGTACTTGCTCACATAGCGGACTTGCATTTGGCAACCGCATGCCTACGCATGCCTGCTTTTGATTTGCATCATGTTGCAGCCTGACCGTAAGTACACCCTGAGGAGGTGGTGTACTACAATAGCAGCAACCAGATGCTCACAGGCGCGGGAACATCAGTATACATCGGTTGTGTTGGCTAGCAAGCAGGACTTGCACTGGGATGGGGTGAGGGGAGTTGAATGAAGTGGGTTGCGGCCAGATTGGATGCATACTGTGCCTGTCATGCTTCTGGCAGGACTGATAAGTAACACTGTGCAATAGGTTACAACTGTTTCTGGTGCCTGACATCACTTCCTCTGCTGGATTGCACAATGTGTGTTCAGGCTGCTGCACAGAAGTGACTTGCCTGCTGCACTGACCACCTTGGGCCACGCAGTCTGTGCAAAGGCTCGAGATGCGGGTGACAGCCTTGCTGCAACCCTTCTTGGGCGCCACTGTTGCCAGATTGTCCTCCATGACAAGATCATCCATGCAATCAACAACACCAATGCCAGCAGACTCAAGTAGCCAATCCCCAGGCACAGCCAATCAGACAGGTCAGGTCCTGCACCACAGCCTTCTGTTCAGTGAACGCTAGCACTGGCACAGGATATGCCAAATTTGGACATGTATGCACGACTGGGCTCACGTGTTATGGGATGTGCAGCAATGAGCACAATGGTGGTGCAGCAGATGCAGATCAGCCTGAGTGCCAAGACAATCTTGTCACCCAAAGTAAGGAAATAGCTCACAGACAATTCTGTCCCACCCTTCCTGTGCAGACTTAACATCACTAGATTGTCACAGTTTGACCGCTTCTGCATGGCACAAGAATGATGCAGCCAGCATATTGCAAGGCCAAAATCCAAACAGAACAGAGCGGAGGGCCATTTTCCAGCTTGCAGGTCAGGCAGCAGCCTGTGGGTGGAGGGATTTACCTGCAAGGCGTTTCTCCAGTTCTTGTGCAAGCTTCTGCATTGTCACCAGGGCTGGGTCAGGGACCGGCTCCTCGGCTGCAGCACCTGCTCCCCCCGCACCTGTCGCTATGGCTGTGGCATTGAGAGGGTCTTGAATGGCCTGAGCACACAGCAGATATGTTGAGCAAAAACGCCTTGAGATATGCACCTAAGGGCAGGTACGGTGAATAATGCAGCAAGCAACTCTGTTGCTGGACATACTTGTGCAACAGCTGAAGAGGGCACTTTGATGATAGACAAAGGTGCAAAACTTTGATAGAGCAGAAGCAAGCTTGGCATATGATGCATAGCAGCCGTATAGGACAGTTTTGGAAAGCATCTTGTACCTGCTGGCTCTTCAGCAACAGCTGAACAGCAGTCAGGGGCAGGACAGTCAGCTTCCAAGCAGCTTGCAGCATGGCAATGCTCTTGATCGTGAATCTGCCCCAAGTGAAGGGCAGCCACAGCGCTCCGACCATGAACATGGCGGTGCCCAGGATCATGGTCCCAGCGTTCTCAAATAACAACCTGACAGGACCTCTGAGACCGATGAGGTCTTCAAATGCCATCGGCTCATCCCCTACTGGGTGCTCTGCTGCAACCAGAGCAGCAGGCAAAGCAGGGGCAGCAGGCTCAACAGGCACAGCAGGCTCAGCATGGGCAGCCTCAGCAAGAGGGCCAGGTACATCTTGCACAGCAGGCTGTGCGGGCGCGCCAAGCACTGGAGGGGTAGCAGGCGCAGCAGGCACAGCATGCTGCTCTGTTTCAGCCGGTGGGTCAAGCTCTGTAGGTATGGTGTGCATAGATCCAGGCTGTAGCTGAGCAGCTGCATCTGTGGGTTCAATATTGGTGGCTGATGTTCCAGCAGCATGCTGGTCACTGTTGTTTGCTGCTGTTGCTTGTGCTGTGCTACCTGCTGTCTCAACATCACTCTGGCTACCAGCCTGCTCTGATGTTTCAGACACAGACTCAAACAGCTCTGAGCTGTCCCCATCAGAGCCACCTTGGGCAGATTGTTGGGCAGCAAATGTGTCTGCTGCTGAATTGCTTGGCCCTGCAACAGCAGATCCACAAGAGCGTTGTGAGACTGCTGCTTCTAACGGCAAGGCATCAGCATCGCCATTATTTGTTTGCCCAGGAATCCAGGCCTGCTGTGCAATAGCATGATGGGCACCTGCAACCTGCTGCTCAGGCTCCTGCAAATGCAGCTCCTGCTGCTGCAACAGCTCTGGTGGCTGCTGCTGCTGCTGCTCTTGCTGCCATTGCTGCTCTCTAGACAGCGCACCCAAATTGAATGGGGGATTCTGTCTGTGTTGTTGCAGATGTTGGTCCTGCTGCTGAGTTTGAGGTGCTTGTGAGTGCTGCTGTTCATGGGGCTGCTGTTGCATTGACTGTTGCTGATAAATCCGTATTGCCTGCTGCTGCTGTGGCTGCTGCTGCTGTGGCTGCTGTTGCTGTGGCTGCTGCTGCTGTGGCTGCTGCTGCTGTGGCTGATGTGGCTGGTGCTGCTGTGGCTGCTGTTGCTGCTGTTGCTGCTGGCGCACTCTGTCCACTAGCCTGAGCCTTGGCATCTGGGCTAAGGCTGCAGCATGGGCCTGCAACACAAGCTCGTACATGTGAGACGCTGCTGCAAGTTCCCAGTCCCTGCTTTTGGGTCATGTGCATTCATGAAGTGAGGACATGCACATATTGCATCAGCATGAGCAAAGGTCTGAGTGCCGACAAGCTGCATTGTAATCAAGACTGGACAGGCAGTCACATCTAAGAACCGTCCGGCAAAACCCATCTCTGCACAGGGCTGTGTCAGGCCAAAAATATGCAAAGGCTGGGTGTAACATACAGCAAGAGCTTGCAGTGCTACCTGGCGTGCCTCTCGTTGCCAGTGCAGCATGAGCTGACGATCCTGCCAGAAGGACTGGACCTGGCCCCAGATATAGCCCACAAAGAGCACAAGAAAGATGAGCACTGATGATATCATGGATCCCTGCAGACGCGTGATTGTCACTTGCTATGTCAAGCACCTCAGCATGACATGTGACGATATGAGACAGACAGACATAGGTCTGCACCAACCTGAACGCAGTCTGCCAGCAACAGAATTGGATGAACCCGTGATTTGATAATCCCCATTGCCTGCACAATTGTCAATCAGGGTAGGTGCCTGTGCGATGTCTGAAGCAACCCCACAAAATATGCAACTTGGGTATTGGCATCTACACTGCACAAGCAAATCAAGCCTCCTTACCTCCTCGCTGGAACGTGTGAAGCCCAAGCGCCACATCCAGCATGTTGTCAGCGGCACAATTGACAGCCACACAAAGGCAACAAGGCAAACCTGTATTGACAAGCATGTCAGTGAAATCAACAGTAAGGTTATGCCACACACAGCTGTGCCAGGTGGGAACAGTCCTATGCAAGCTGTAAGAGCAAAGCTGCTTACCCTTGACACAGTACCAATGCTGCTTGCACTTTTCGAGAGCAGCCCCCACAAAAGCTCGAGCCAAGGCAAGTTGGCAGGAGCATCGGGTATATATAGTGGCGTAAATGAAAATTTGTGCTTGCACACCTGCAGGTGTGATAGCAGTGTTACTTTGTAGCAATAACTACGACAAATCTGTGTGGTATGCCAAGTCTGACGCTTACCTCACAGTGTTTGTGGCCCGAATGTCGAAGCCACTGGTCAAGGCAGCTTTCATGCACGAACTTGATGGTACCGGAGCACTTGCAAGGGTGAAATAGTGGGTTCTCTGGCTCTGCCTCTAGGCGGCAAATGCGGCAAACCACTTCCTCCTGGTCAGCTGTATCAGCGTGAGCTTGCATGGTCAAAGGTTGCGCTCAGAGGTATCGCAACTACGTCCCTTCTCACGCAAGGGGGTTCGTCGAATGCAACGCCGATGTTGATGCCATCATCGACTTGTCAGGCGCCACTTCGAGAGCGCGGCACTGAACTGCCGACACCCCTCGCACGGGTCCTTCCAGTTCTGGTAGGGGCCAGCATGCATTGCGACAACGCAACACCAGGCGTTACACTTTTTACTCCAACGCTGCTGAACTCAAACGTAGGCTGCATTTTGCCTGGCACACTCTTCACATTGTGCTCTTGATGTAGGGGCACTCGCGTCTATTTCGAGCATCGTTGCGATGTTGCATTCTGACGGCGGCCCGATGAGCGGCAAAGTCAGCGTCAGGACTGAGGCTACGCGGACTGGAGAACAGACAGTATTGCAGGTGATATCTTGCTTGTCTTCCTGCTTACGAATGAAGCATGATCAGCTTGTATCAGCTGTCGCTTGTGCTGCAGAGCGCCAAAGATGCCTTGCTGAAGACGGAGAAGGTTCCTATCAAGCAAGCTATTAAGCTGGCCCGAAGCTGCATCAGTGAATTGATCGCAAGCTACGACCGCAAGTGTGCTGAGGCAGAAGAGTACGACAAGGTTGGTTGACAGACCTTGTACGGGAGCTGTGAATGAGCACCCTCTGAGTAGTAAACATACAAAGTTTGATCCTGCTTTGTGTTGTCTACAGCAAGCACAAGATGCTGTCATGAGCAGGCTGAGCTATCATAAGCTTGGCACCCACACCAGCTGGTCAGACTCACACGCCCCTCACCTTGACACCCTGAACAGGCTGCTCGAGGAGAACAACAGCTTGAGAACACAAATTAGGAATGGTCGTGACTACCGCTTTTATGCTGGCATCCTACAGCAATACATCAAAGACATAGACAGCAGCACAGGCAAGATTGACATCTGCCAGAAAAGGTGGAATGAGCTGCAGCAGTTCCAGGCCTCCTTGTACTCACAGAACCCTGCAGCTTTTGAGCGCTTCACCATGGAGCTGCACCTGGCTGCTCAAAGCAGACTACTTGCCTATGAAGCTTTTCTCCGTCACTGTGACCAGCAACGCATGCGTGATCAGACACAGGAGGCTGGTCAGAAGTCTGCTGCAGAGGCTGCAAGCCTTGCAAGACACCTGTCAGATCTGCAAGATTCTGTGAAAACTCTCAGCCAGCATAATGAGACTCTCGTCTCCACTGTGCATAGCATGAAGCAGCCCCTGCAATCGTCTAAGGTGTGTACAAAGCACACAGTTCCATTCCATGCGATGCATCCCAAACACACAGCTGTTGCTGCAGTGCCCTTGCATTCTCTGAGATGTAGTGCAATGTCCTACCCAAGGCATTGTCCTTATCAGAAGTCAGCTGCATACTGGTAGCTTGCTTGCAATTCTAGGCTGCATGTGCTGTTGTAGCTTCCTGACAAGGTGATTTGCAGGGGCCTGCAACATATGTTCAGCCAGATTATTTACCAGCAAGGTATGACCAGCCAAATTATGGTTCATCAAGATATGCTCAGCCAGCTCACATTAAACCAGGATATGCTCAGCCAGATCACACTTCATCACCAAGAATTGCAGCATACAAGCCTATGATTTCTCCAACCCTGCAGTCTGGCATACCAGCAGACCAGCTTCCCTCATACCGTCAGCAGAAGCTTGTCCCAGGCCAGAGCCCCACTGAATGGCAGCGTGTCACTAGCAAGAGTGACCACAAGCGCAACAACCGCAAGAAGAGGGCAGCTACTGAAGACCTTGAGCTCCCTCAGCCAAGCACTAGATCAGCAGACCCCACCAAGCCAGTCCAGCAGAAAGCAACAACTAGAAGCCATGTGTCCCGCCAGAACCACCAAGGCCCCCACCCAAGGAGCCGCTTCAGCAACAGCAACACCAGAGCTCGTTAAGACCACCTGGAGCAATTGCGACACAATTGACACAAGTAAGACGCTTCTCCAAGTGTGTTGGTTCAGCACAACCAGCATGTGAAACTATACAGACTCTGCTTGTCATCAAACAGCTAACCTGCTCAGCCGTACATGATTGTTTAGCCAGAGCACATGTCGCACTTATACATTGACCAGTCAATCAGACACTCATGTATATGCTGCATCAGAAACTGCCTGTTACCTGCAGGCTGGAGCGCAGCTTGTGTTGCATTGTGAGCCCCTGCAGCATGGTACATATGCAACTTGTATGGATACATGCTTGTTGTATGCAGAATCACATAATACAGAATTGGTTCAAAACACCAAGTTTGCTCTCATAGTACGATTACGTGACAGTGAGCGAGTACTGCACAAGGTCTATAGGTCTGTAGCTACATCTTCAGGGCTCGTCATTGTGTTCACATGTTTATGGAGTGATTCGAGGGACCGTCAAAACATATGTAGCTGAGATACGCAAACCCTGTAATCATTCAAGTAAGTACTTGTATAGTCCTGGGGCCCAACAATTTGTCAAAGCATTCAGTGATGTCAGGTAATGTACGTCACTTTGCAAAGGCACATGCGTTCCTGAGCCACCTGACAGGTGCTTAGCCAAATGAGTGCCTCAGCAAGCCCAGCCAAGCCACAAGCATTTGCTATACCACAGCCGCCATAAAACAAGTACAGTCATCAAGAAATATATATGATCAATCAACACACTTGTCCTGGCACAGCAGCATGGTTGTAGCATGGCTATACCATGTGAGCCACACCAGTGCCCAGCATTTTTTGTTTGAAACATGTGACAGATCCATGCCACACATATCTCATGATACATGAAATTTGCACATCTGAATGGGACCCACAGCCCTTGAAACATGGACTGTGATGTACACAGCTGTAAAGTATATGTGACCTGTGTCTGCTTTTCTCAGACAAACATCACTGCTACAGCCGTTGCTCTTAGCAGCTGCTCAGCCACAAGGACAGCAAACACAGGGGTTGGTGTCTTGCATTTTCGTCAGCTAGCACACAACATAGGAACATGCGACATGTACCATGCTTAGAGTAGCTTCAAATGGCCTGTCAGACCATCAAGTCTGTTTTTTGCCCATGGGCCTATTGCCAAGACAGTTTTTGAGCCTGCAGCTATCTGGGTGCGGCCAGCATCTGTCACTAGATAGCATGGTATATCTTGCTCTCGCGCTGCAGCCTGCAATTGTAGCTGAACAGCCACGCAAACACATGGCATTGAACAGCAGTCAATATGTCACAGCAATTGCCGCATTATGCAAAGGGCATGTCAGCTGGAGCAGTTGGCAACAATGACATAATGCTTACCAACTCTGCCTCTGTTGGGCATTTTAAGGCAATCTTTGCAGATCCATATTGGTCCCATTGCCTGAGCAATGTTTGATTTTGCTTTTTTAGCTCCTCAACAACACCCACTGCTGCATGTGCACATTGTGCAGCTGCAAAGGGCACAGAGTAAGTGACAATATGTCGACAGCTGCAATGTGCAGTCACACACGCAGCACTCACCTATTTTTCCCGCTCGCATGCCCAGTTGTTGGTTGACACAGAGCACCTGTATAATTCACTTGCAATTCTGGCTTGAAGTTGTAGCGTAAGCACAGTTACATCGTGGCATTGAAAATTCTACCATTTTGAGCTCTTCTTCAGGAGGCGGAACAGGCTGTTTTCTTGGCCTGGCTGCCGGTCGCTCCTTTGTCTGTTGGTTGTCCTGAGAGACAGCTCAAGCCTGGACATGCAGTGTTGAACGGGGCTGTCATNCAGAATGCCCCTGATCTGGAAAGTGGGTGGCTGGCAAATAAGCTGCAGGAGCGCTTTCCAAGGCTAGGTAAGCAGATAGATGCCTTGGTGCCTTTGCGGGGAACATCTGTAAAGTGAAGGGTCTGTCTGAAGCACAGCATGGACCATGCAGATCNGAACAGCATGGGATTGACAAACACAGACTGTTAGTGCTTGTACAAGGGAGCTCATGACTTTGCTCCAGTCATGCACAGCTTGGGTTTCGGCAACCCACCTGGTCCAAAATTAGGTTCCGCGCAACCCATTCTCGGGCTTCAGCCAGCTCCTGCTCCAACCCCATGATATGCAGCGTGTCCAGGGAGTCAACCAGGGTCAGCCCCAACCCAAACCAGCGGTTGCTGGAGTGTGAATGGGGCAGAAGCTCATCCTGGCCCCATGCAAATGCCCTGTACCCCTTCCACGACCACCTCATAGCTTCTCTGATATGCTGCTGCCTTGTGGCCGTGTCTAGGATGCAGCCTAGCTCATCTCCTGCACCCAGTGAAAACCGTTTATTCATATCCCATAGTTGCATTCTATCCGCATGTCAATCGAGCATCAAATCACTGATGTGGAATCATCTCCCCACAGAAATGATGGTAAACAAGACTTGAGAGAGGGTCCTTGATGGTGACCTAGGTATATGTCTCCCCTGATGGACATCAGGTCAGCCAGGTGAATTGGTGTTGCTGCTGGTTTGACACAGTGACAAACAGGCTTGCATACCATGAGCCTCTGTTGTTGTGTAGGTAGTCGGTGTGGTTGCTCATATATCCTGGTGGGGTCTTGAGAAGGCCCCAAACAAGGGCTCAATGGGCAGGTATTGATGTTGATATGTGAATCTTTACAAGGTACTGCAGGCTTAACTAAGTTACCTCTCCACACACAATAGGATTGGCCTGATGCTTAAACGCTGTTTGAATTTGAAGCAGCAACAGCTTCATGTGCTTTCATGGTGTTGGCCTTGTTGTGTGATGCACAGCTCAGCACATCAGCCACAGNGCACAAAACAAGTAAAACCCTATGCTGTGTTGAAGGACACACTGCCAAGGTGACTGTAACATGTGCACGAACACTAGATCATGGCTAGACGTCAGGTGCATGGGTCTGACATCACAGCCTGTACAGCTGACCTTTCCGGGTGGCAGTGGCTTGTTGATCTCTCTGAAAATGTTGGACAACAATCCGTCTGTCCAGTCTCTGGTGTCAGTGTCAAGCACTCCATACAGCTCAGCCACGCTCAGAGCCTGGCACAAGCACCACAACAGCATGGAACAACATTGACCGCTTCCAGAAGAGGCGTCACTGAGTGGACACAGAGCTGCTTGGCTTGACTTTAGTTGCCACAACCCCATCATACATGATGACAAGCAGCAAGCATCAGGTGGGTGAATTACAACATAACTGGTTGCAGGGTGATGTGTCACAAGAAGCACTGCGCAATGTCAAGCCAGCGTAAGACACCTGAGGAGCCCTAACTCCTGTGCAGTGCGAGGCAATAGTCATGCTGCACACCACACATGTTATGACACTCCTGGTGAAGCATACCTTGGGGTTCAGAATGCTCATGGTGGTCCTCTTGCCCATCTTTGTCTGAGCGCGAGCGAGAGTTTGCAAGATCACAGACTTACCACCCCCTGTCTGTCCTACCACCATCACAGTGTGCCTTGTCATGAGCACCTGCAACACAGTTTGACAAAGGTCACAGGACACGTCATCAGAAAGCACGTAAATGAGCTGCAACATCACGCAAACTTGACTGCAAGCAGCATGTCTGCACACAAAGTATTGACACAATTGCTGCGACTGCTTGTGCCAGCAGCAACGAGACCAGACTCCGTGACCAACGACTTGATTTGACTCCCTGAGACGTCCCTTCAGAACGAAAGTGGCCAACTCGACGAGCTGGTTCTGCGCATGTTTTGCAAACCTGCGCGAAGTGCAGAGCCATCGAAGATTTTGTGTGCTCATTGTGGAGCCCAGCAGCAGCAGCAGCATACAGATCACTCTTCAGAGAAATTTACTTTTGCAGTCCCGCCCCCTCCCAAGGCTGATCAACAGCCTGTTGGACAGGTGCGGCGTCCTGGTCCGACTTTTAGTCATCACGATGCATTGTTGGCACAAAGCTGCAGACTCCTGCCAACACACCTTGCAGAATCCACTGACAAGTCGAGCTACTGTGGTGGACCTGTCAAACAGGCAAAATGGGGCAAGCATGCAGGCTCCTCAACCTNGAGTCTCACTGCAGTCTCAAGCGAGAACGGTGCCAAAAGGTAGTCTTGCAGCGCGAGTTACATGAGTGTAGGCACGGACAGGTTGCAGGAGTTTGGCAAAGCCTTCTCAGGCTGACCAGGCTTAGCTATACGATGCAAAGCTGCACCTGGTCACTGCATCATGCTTCCTGGCAACTGTTGCTTTGTGCCATGTCNTTGCGCTCGGAAGCGGTGCAAGCTAGCTGTCATGTCACGTTATTACAACAAAACAAAACTGAGACAGCAAACAGCCTGTCACACCTTGGACACGGTCTCGGACGGAATTGTCGTAGACACCATTGCTACCAAGTGCGTTGACCTTCTCGCGTGTGAGAGCTGACGAGCTACACAACCTGCACTGTGGCGATGTTTGAGCAGACCTCGGGCGAAAGAAGCTATGCGTGCAGATTGCAATGCTGCATTCATGCCTTGCTGGNATCAAGCACTCCTGTGTATCTCGGGTGGCCATGATATTGCAAACAATCATGCTGGTGCTTTGCAGCTTGCAAGCAAATTGNAGGTTCCTTTGTACGTCGTTGTGAAAGAAGTGCTAAACAAGGAAGCTCACCTAGAAGCTGTGGAAATCAACTACCTCACCTTCTATGCATTCAATGGCCCCTATACCATTGGCATGCCCCCCTTCTCATTTGAAGCAGGTGCTCATGATGGGGACTGGGAGCATGTTACCCTTCGCCTGTCAGCAGATGCCAAACGGGTGCTGGGCATCTACTATAGTGCACACAGGTGTGGCCATTGTCATGTTGGCTTGTCAATCTGGTGTAATGTCTGTAGTGTGATCATGCATGCCATATTTTGCAAGTTCTGTCTCTATTGGGCTGTGCTTGCAATTGCTTTTGAGTCTACGACACAGCTGTAAAGCTGACTGCCTACCAGGATCAACCTGTGCCTTGAGATTTGGAGGTTCCAGACCCAATGACTGTTGACAACCGCATTTGTACAGTCACGCCTGTGGTTGCCAAAGTGCACGTGTCACCCTAAGCTGTCGTCTCAACTCAGTTGGCTCAAAGTTGTGGGCGTGCAAACACCCTCACAGTGTAAGCAGCTTTGCATATACATCAAGAGACTTGCTGCATATGTTGAGCATGCACGCACAGTGTAAACGAAAGCAAGTAAGAGAAAAGAACAATGTGATGTAACCACCCGGTGTAAGCAGCTTTGCACATACATTGGGAATGTTGAGCATGCACACACAGTGTAGATGAAAGCAAGAAAAAGAAATGAAAGGGCAGGTATGGGTCCTTGCAGGCACAGGGACGGCAGGTGGGTGTCAGCAGACAGGATGCCCCGCACAGCTGATGGGCGACCCCTCAGCTATGTTGCCCTCAACGGCCATGGTGCCTACCCCCGCACTGGCTTCATCCCCCGCATCTTCCTGGCTTTCAATGACTACACTGGCAAAGGTAGGAAGAAGAAGATGTCAGCCAGTGCCCTGGCACATGTTTCTGGTTGTTCCTAGTTGCTCATGCATGCAACACTNGTGGCCAAGGTGAGGGAGGCCACCATTGCCAAGCTGAAGACCCTAGAGAAGCAGAAGGGCGATGTCGAGAAGACTCGCGATGAGATCAAGTGGGTCCTTGCCTTTGCCTGCTGTCTCAATACTGCGATGCTAACTGGTTGGATTATGCTGGATGCAAAAAGTTGTTGCAAATAGCATTGCAGTACAGCATCACATATGCAACGTGTATGGTTCACAGTTGCAGACTCCAGCGAAGGTCTGATCAGCAGCGTGTGGACAGTGTACACGGCAAGTATAGCAGTGTAATGCTGTGGGCAGCCAGATGTCCTCTGTCATTTGTGACTTGTGTGCTGCTTTGCCTCAAATTAATGTGTAGGCATGACACGGACAGGTTATGCAGGCTGTTGAATGTGACAACACATCTCACACAGACTTTCGTTTTGCCTAAGAGTTGTGCTGGCATTGGCGTACCTGGGAGCTGCTCTGGTGGTTCATGCTGTCAATGACAGGGCACATCGCAAACCAGCGCAGCCGCTGACTCAGCAGTGTGTCGTAGATGATGTTGAACAGCACAGCTGCAATGGCTTGCTTTGGCTGCAGCTGCTCATTGGAAATGCAAACGAGTAGGCACATAACTGCTAGCTTTACCTGAAGCCCACTTCTGGATACCTCATTCAAGATACATGCCATTTGGCAATTGCGCCGTACATGTTGTATGCAACTTTTCACAAGGGTGCCCAGCATTGCAGGCTGCGCTGCCATGTGCAGGCATGGCTGCAGCACAGCGTGCTCGGGGCGCTGCAGGCAGCGGGCTGCAGCCCATCAGCACACCTGCCAAGCTCGCACCCAGGCAAAGCTCCCCGGCTGGTGTGGCTACAGCTCAGGAGCTGGCAGTCCGCCAGGCAGCCCTGGCCAGNCCATTCCCGTTCATGTAGGCAATATAATGTGGACAATGGGATGCGTATTGAGTTCAAGGACATGGCCAGAGTGGTGGGAGAGACCTGGCGCACTCTCACGCCCAAAGAGCGCAGCCCTTATGAGACTTTGGCTCGCCAGGAAAGCATGTGCTACGAGAAGGAGAAACGGGTGCATGAGGAGAAGCACCGGCACTATACAAGCCTCTACCACAAAGCAGCTGCTGCAGGTAGGCAGCCAACCAGCCTGCTGCTACCCATGCTTGGCACATGGCATGCTGTGTCATCTCAGTACAGCCAGTATGTCCTGTCATGAACTGCAAAACAGCTCAAGGCTTCTTGGGCTGGCTGTTGCCAACATTGCACAACTTGTGTAGCTTTACTGTGTGACATGCTGCCATGCACCGCCATTGCCGCTGGCTCAGACAATGAGTTGATCACAGGCCTGCTGGGGCCAGATGAGGTGCCTGCTCCCAACAGCAGCGGGAAGGCAGTGGCGCAGGAGGGGCAGGATGCAGCCCCTGACAAGCCTGCCAAGGCAGCACCCCACCCCAAGCCTGCTTCTGCTGAAGAAGCCAGAAAGGTGCTGCCGTCTCCGTCCAGATTGACATGATTGAGACTGAAATGCAAATGCAGGTTTCCAACGCAGATTGCTGTATGATATGTCAGCTCTGTTAACTGTGAGCTGGTGGCTGCCATACGGTGTTGCTGGAGAGTTTATGCAGAGCATGTTCAAAACTGTTCATGCTCGCAGGTTCATGATGTATGTACAGTTTCAATTGTACAAGTCTAGCCAGTTCCTTTCAATCAGTACAAAGTGTTGTTTTGGTAGAGACAGCAAGGATGCGGTGGCAATGCTCAGGAAGCTCTCAGACCTCAGCAGCACAGCACATTGTCATGTCTGTGCANGATGAGTCCATCACGTACATAGCCTATACACGGCTTTTATACTAGTGCAGTTTGTGTAGCTTCAGCTCCAAGTGCAAATTGCAATTGACACACAATTTATCAAGCTGACTATGGCAGGGTTAAACGTGTGAAACCTCTCACCTGCATATCATTCATCACGGCATGCAGGTGCAACAGCCTGAAGAGGCCATTTGTAGGCTTGCGCCATGAGATCAACCACACATGATCCAGCACTGCTACAAGCTCCACGAAAGAACTCAGGAGAGACAATGATAAGAACACTGACATGTCCTAAACATTATCGCTTGCATACTTAAGAGGACTCCAAAGCATCTTGAATGTTCTGCATGCCAGAGTCCTCACTTGTCCCAATGGCATACATGAGGTTGCACAACATGTCCATAAAGTGGACCTGCGGTTTGACACAACTGCATGCCAGAATCAAGCTCGCCACAACTATACACACAGCACAGTGATACAGACCTGTACTATTGCTTTGCCAATGCAAGCTTGTGTGGGCCATTGTGCACATCTAAAGCACCAACTTTCCTGCTGCCTAAATATGCCTGACCAGCTGCAGGAACAGGCTTGCTGTGGAATGGTGGCAAACTGTTGTTGCTTCTCAGAGTCCTCGTTGCTGCTTGTGCCTTTGGTCTGGTGGGGGATTCGGCATTGCCTGTGGTGCACATGTCACATAAGACAGCTGTACTGCAATCACCCAACGCTGGGCTGTTTTGCACACACACAGGGTCTTGCAACGTAGGGCGTGCTTGTACTTACTGGTCAATGCAAGGCAAGGGCAGCAGCTGCTACATNATGTAGCAACACCAGCAGAGACCATTGCAGCTGGTGTTTATGCAGCAGCCACCGAGGGTGTTGTTGGAGACACAGGAAATGCGGCAGAAACCAATGGGTTGTCAAGTGCATGTTCTGATGGCGCTGACAGCTTGGAAGGCATCACAGATGCAACGTGTGCTGCAACAAGGCTGGTGCCCAACACAGGAGCACATGTACAGTCACGTCAGGGTCATGCGGTAATGGGCATTTGGCCGAGGTGGTCCGGTGTAACTGTGATCGCAGCATCTGCCTTTGTGGCGTATGCTGCAGTGAAGCTGGCTCAGAGGAGGCATGCTTGATGGCATGGCAAGGCGCCTTTCTGCAGCTTCAGCCGCGCGTGCCAACCCCAACCAGTATGCCACTGCCCATTGTCTCATTGCATGCACAAAGCCTTGCTCGACACGCAACATGACCATTATGAAAGCCTAGTGCTTGCTTCTGTGCAAGCACACAAGTCTGGCAACATGCTGTTCGTTTCATATCAGTTCTGCAGACATACCCAGGACTGGTCTTGCAGTCACTACTTGATCATTGCTATATGGAGTAAGCTTAACCGCCCAGTTTGCTTGTCACGCTTCCACATGACACCAGTTCTGCAGGTATGACCAAGCAGGCAAGTCTGCAGTGCAGTCTAGCACATCTTCTGCCAACTCTCGGGCAGCCAAGGGTGGCAGCAGCAAGGATGAGGAAGCCAAGCGGCACGAGATAGTCACCATAGCTTTGCTTCCTGCAGGTAATGACACATTCTACACAGCCATCTTGAGCTGTGACTGGTTTCATGTAGCTGCCATCCCAACTGCATAGCAGGTCATCATCATGACGTGCACGTTGGGGCTTATCAGTCATGCCATAGCCAGATTTGCAGCCGGGCGCAGTGCGTGTGAGTTGTTGCATCCCACTCTCAAACGCAGAAATCGACCGGCTTGCATGGACATATCAGCCTTACTGCTGCATGTAGGTGTTCACGAGGCTATCAGGACATCTTTCAGCAACAGCAAGCCCTTACAGCCCAGCCATGACAGCGCCAGCTCTCTGCATCAGACTCAGGTCACACAGGCTGCACCAGTCACCTCCCNAACAACATTCTACTGCTGCATAATTGATTGCAGTGCATCCACAGATGATGCTCTTTGATGGTGCCAAGATGCTGCCGCTGCACTCAACAGGTTGGCTGCTGGCTGTATGCCGTCCACCAATGTGTGTGAACTGTGGCGTGGCCCAAAAAAGTCTGGATGCTCTTGAAGTGTAACTGCAGCAGCCAACTTATGGTGTCACACACACTGAGTGACAGACAGTGTCAGTCAAGGGTGTCAAGCTGTTTCAAGCAGCTGTAGCTCACTATGCACTGCAGAAAACAAGCTCATTATTGGTGTATTGCATAGCTGCTCATCGCATAGTGTTGCACCATAAACATGATAGCACTGCTGTAGCAACTGCTCTGCTGAGCACCGGCCAGTTGCAGTGGAAGCAATGTCTCATCACCTGTCATGCTGAGTCATGATATCGCAAACCAGATAAACTTGTGAGCTAGATGTTACCCTTCCTAAGGAAATGCATGACAGGTTAGCATGATATACAATGCAGAAATGTACACATATTAGGCAGACATGCTTGTCACTTATGGCAAAGCCAACCCCGGAGTAAAACCCTAAAACAGATGCCTACTGCCCGCTTGCGTTCTGGCCGTCCATGCTTCTCTGCTCACCAAGGATATCAGTTTTCCTAACGCACCTTGGCTGCGTCACAGCCGTGTGTATGTGTGTGTCAATGTCAAGCTGAGGCAGACTCAAGCACAATCTTGTACCAAACAGTCAATTTGACAGCGTCACTACGTGGACAGACCATCTGTTGGCGNACATTCACACAGTGATCTGTGTGTTAATGATCAGCAATACAAGGCGTCTTTTAACAGCAGCGATTTGATGTTGTTGGGCTAGAGAATTGCTGTGGTCACAAGCTTTGCTCACAGACAGCTCACTTCTTGAGATTGTTGCTGAGCTCCAAAGCTGCTGCCTTTGAAGTCTTGGGGTGCTGCAGGTCATGACTTAGGGGTGCTGTCTCACGTGTACGCTCTGAGTAGCCCATCTCGACATCGTCAAAGGCATTACTGCATCAAAAGGCATTGCATACAGAGTTGATGGGTGCAATGGAAGCACACAAAAGCGATGGTGGAAGCCTGTGCACAGCATGACATGGCACAAGTGTTACACAGAGACTCTGATCAGCAAGCCTTGGTCAACTGCAGAGGACAAATGTCTACAGATGACAATGTTAGCCTTGACACAGGTGATCTTATCAAGAACTTGCCTGCTGTGCACAGCCACACGCTGCAACAGTGAAGCCTTGTTGCAGCTTGGGTAAGTAAACCTCTTCGGCTTCATGCTACGCCAAGACCTCTGTCGATCCTGAAAATCTTGCTCTGGAGCCTGAACCTAACTCCTGACGAACGGACTCGAGCGTTGACTTCGTATGTATGATATGTCGTTGCAGCGTACTTCTGCTCGCCTGATCCTGCTTTCCAAGGTGCAGAAGTTGCAGTGGCAGGCTGAACACTTGCGAATCTGGCAATACGTCGGTACGGGAGGCAACTGCCGATGGTGGTAAACAAGCAGATCGATCTCGGAGCAGCTGTTGGTGCATGCAGTATCCGATACTTGATTCAAGGGAATGTGTGGACAAATGGTTCTAGAGCTTCTGTGCTTGCTGTGGGCCGCTTCACAGGTCAGCATGTTGCCAGGGCTGATAGGATNCAATGAGAGCTGTGTCACCTGAAAGCCTTCTGTGGCTGGTGTGTTAACTGCTTGCTTGCCTGTTGCTAACAGCGTGGGCCCATTTGCAGGTGAACCCTGTGCGCGAGAAGAAGCTCACCAATGTGCGGAATACTGGGTCTGAGGAGAAAGTCAACCTGTCCCCACCTAGATTATTCACTCTCGAGGATGCAATTGGTAGGTTCTAATGCAGCATACTGACAAATATGTGTTGGATCACATTCAATTTTGACGATTTTTTGTGTACAGGCTATGTTGCTGAAGATGAGTTAATTGAAGTGACTCCTTCCCGTATCAGGTATGCAGCTGATTTGGCAAACAGCTTTCAACACTGCTTGCAATATCCACTCGACGCCCATTGCATGTGTGTGCTTGCTATGCAGATCACTCCTACCGAAAGGCTAAGTGGCTGTCCCGTGATGTCGTGTTTGGACAGAAGCCTCAGCTGCTGCGCAACTTTCAGCAGAGGCTGCTGGATGGCGGGCAAGACGAACTCGGTGAGCTGCAGAATGGCATCCATCCAGACACTCTGCTAGTGGATCGAGTGATTGCACAAAAGAGTTCAATGAAGGGGACCATGTACCTGACTAAATGGTGTGGGCTGCCCTACTCGGAAAGCACTTGGGAGTCTGAAACAGACCTTCAGGATGACAAGGCAAGATGACATTTTTCAATGATGCGCTCTTCTGTGTTCCATGCATGACAAGGTTCAGTGATGTTCAGGGTCATGTGTGTAGCTGTCACGAAAGAGCTCATAGCATTGCATGCTCACTGTCTGCTTTNCACCGGCACAACAATGCTGTCGTGTGTGGTGGTCTGTTGTAACATAGCTAGAGCATGTGTGTCAACACAAAGATTGAGGTTTGTAGACTAACAGCATGCAGCTTCAGGGGACCACTGAATCAAAGATGACTACCCAGAATCAGCCAGAAATCTGCACTGCAGGGAATGACCTGCCTAATGAACCACACAGGACAGCCTTGTTGGTCAAGGTTTCACGTAGACAGGCCACAGGTGCAATGTGCAAACAGTACACCTAGTTTGCAGGACTGTATGCATCAAGACAGATATCTGCTGCTGAGCTCAATTGAGTACATGTAGGATACTCAGTCAGACTTCAAGCTGCAACAATTTGGCAACATGCACAGCAGAGCGGGGAGGCACCTGGTCAGAGAGTCTGCTGGCTAGCTGGGATGCAGCTGCCTCATGCAGCCAGTCCACATGGTCCATCAAGATCACCTGCACCACGCACGCTGGCATCAAACCAGTTGCATATCACTCACAACTGTAGCTAAGCCATTCAGTGTGGATGAATGTTTTGACTATGCGTTCGTTCACTGTCAGGAGAACAGCAAGTGATTGCATCAGCTGTCAGGCATCAGTCTCACATTCTGGCTAAACTTCTAGAATATGAGTGTGACAGAGCGGTCCTGAGCTTAAGAGTGCCAACAAAGTAAGCAATCTTGACTGTCAGAGCGGGTCATGCTAATAGGTAAACAGCGTCATCATTTGTTGCGCCTCTAGTGTCTGAGGTCCAGTCAGCCTACCTTGGTGAACTTTCTTGACATGAGAGCCTGCATGAAGACCCCATTCATGATCTCCAGCCTGTCAATATCACCCCCCTTCAGCTGCTTGAAATTGGCAGGTGTGAGGTAGCTGGGACAGCTGTCCCTGGCAAAGCGCCCCGTGCTTTTGTCATCGTCGGCTGCAGGATTTCTGCCCTAGTCCTCCTTGCTGGCTTGCCAGGACTTAGGTAGGATTGTTCCGCCACTGTTGCTGCTGTTGTAATCCTCCTTCAACAGCGTACTTGATGCGGTCCTGCATGTCCCACACTGCTTTGGTCATGAATGCGTTAAAGAGGAGTCTGCGGCAGCAGCAACAAAGCTAGCCAAACCCCCACCTCAGCCTCAGCAAGTCCTCTGCTAGTGCAGAGGACAAGGGCAAGCATATTGCATCTGGCAAATAAAAAGACAAGGCCTTGCAGCAGTGCTGCAATGGCTGTGAACTACCTAAATTTGCTGGCTGCTTGCCCTTTTCCTCTACGCCGGGTTTGGCCAGCTCTGTTGCTGGTGCCATGCCTTTTGTTTCATTTGCACACTTCATGCAACCCTGCAGATCATAGTTCTCTCTGTCACCACATTTCATGCCAGGCAAGCGCTTGACTGCTGATCAGTACACGTTGANATGTACCTATCACAACTGGTTTCATTCTCCCAGTACCACAAACCCTTATTTCAATATACCAGTTTCAGGCAAGGGTATGAAGCGTNTGTGTACCTCATTGTCGCAGTCAACATGAAATCATGCAAGGCTGCTCACACAGTAGAGCCACATGGTGTCTACTGACTTGCAGAGACTGTGTCTTTAGGAGTAAACTCCTAAATGTGATTGGCAGTGAGAGCATAAGACTATGTGTGCTGCCGGCAGTTGACACATGTCGTATGGGTTGGCATCATACCCTTGACGGGTCCACTGCCTGAGGAAGGCCCCATGCCAGCATTGTTTACCAAGACATCCACATTCTTGTACTTATCCAACACATCCCTTGCAAACTTGCGAACCTCATCAGACTTGGACAGGTCCACCCCATGTGTATCACAACTGGGAGCACCTTTTGCTTTGCAGCTGGCTGCAGTCTGCAGAGCAATGCAAAATGGTAAAACCACAAGCATGGTCCACAGTCTGGTACTGAGCAAGCCCCAATGTGTATTGCTTATATTGCCAGCAAGTGCAAAAGTACTGCTTTCACAGCTTGTGCTTGACACGTCTGTGGTGTGCTAGCTGCGCATGCAGACACTGATTTGCAGCAATGACTGTGGATATGCAAAATTGTGCTGCAAGTATGACAGCATGGTCTGCTCATGTTACATAATGCTAGCTTCCATAGCTGCGCATAGCTGCGCATGGTATAGTCTTCCATGGCTGCCGCTTTCAGAGGTGGCAGTCAGCCTGGCGACTATTTTGCTAGTGTGTTACCTCTTCAAGTTGGTCCTTTGACCTGGCAGTCAGAATCAAGGTGAAGCCCTCAGCAGCATATCTTTCAGCAATTGCTTGCCCCACACCACGTCCACCGCCAGTTATGACACAAATCTTGCCCGGCAGAAAGTCCTTGAATAGTTTCTGCAGGTTGCATGCAAGTCAACAACTAAAGTAGCAACAGCAGGCAGCAACTGTGTCAGACATAAGCAGGTCAGCAGCTTAATGGACCAGGTGAGTAGTAATTACAGCACAGGTCTCTGATAAGCAGCAGTGTGGCACACCTTTCCAGCAGTGGCGCCAGTAACAGACTTGGCTTCACCTTTCAGCTTGCTGCCTGCGGCAACGCGTAACGCTGTGTGCTTAAACTGAGAGTAGGTCTCAGTTTAGATGAGACCTAAACTCCCTAGGTCTGTATTAGTTTTGACTGGTCCTATAATGGAAGCCAGTCGATGCAGCGCTCACCAGCTGCACTCACGGCGTCCTTCGCCTGATCAACATAGCTTTTATCGCTCATCTGGAGCAGAGTTTCCACTTGTGTACGCTGCCCTGAAAAGCACCGAAGGTAGCCGAACGGTTGCGTCACGATTACTGCAATGGCTTGTTTACGATGCAGGCGGGGATGTATGCCTTGACGTATGCCTGCAACGTGGCCAACATATGCCCAAAAGCATGTTGACCGAACTCTAAACAAGCTGATCACAAGATGACTAAACTTGTGCAACGCGTTGCATGTCTGCATGACTCAAACAGGTCAGGAGAGCGTCACGACTAGGCAATGCTCGTGAGGGCCAGCTGCAGCTCCAGCTGTGAAGGTCCGTTTGCAGACTTGCATTGAATACATGACTCCAGACATCTGCCAGGATCCTGAAGAGTCGTTATAATTGATCAATATTGAAAGGCTTGGATTCCAAAGTTCAGGACAGAGTTTACAGCGTGCCCCAGCAGGGGTTGACGCGATTGCTGCATCTCGAGCCTGTCACGAGTTGAGGACATGCACATTCTGTCTTCACAACATCTCGTTTTGAAAACCGTCTTCGCAGTGAGCACAGTTTGGATTGTGTCAATTCATGGTCTCGGAGCTGCCAAAAACANCCATGGGCAGTGCCTGCGGTGCTTGCCTGCATTCTCCGCTGTCAAGGCATGCATGTGAGTAGAATCTACAGCCAGCTGCTGCCCAGAATGCCCCTGCAGGCAATATGTCAATTGTTCCATATTCATAGCCACTTCAAAATAAAGCTCTTGGGATCAAGCTAAGAAGACGAGCTGTTGAGCAAGCCAATCACTTTGTGGCCACATGTGCCGTGGTGCAGCCTGCTATAGATCAGCTGTAGAACAGGGGTGGTGCATCTGGCATTGTTGATCACATGCCGCCTCAGCACATTTCCCACAAGTGAATGCAGAAATGCAGCAGTATTGTATTACAGGGGCAATGCACAAACAAGATAAGCACAACTACAGCAGAGCTACCTGCAGCATCGCCTCGAGCTCAAAGTTGCGCGTCTGAACCTGCCGCCGGTGCAAGTCAGCTGCCTCGACTTCGTGCTGCAACTCATTTATGCGCTGTTGCTTCCTACTCAGCTCGTCCCTGGCTTGTGAATCCTGATCTGCAGTTGCGGTTGCAGTCGCCGTCCAACGTGGTACAAGTGGTTGGGTCACGGGTTGATACTGTGGATAGGTATAGTGATGCTCTGCTGAGTCAGAATGAGAGCTGGTCTCTGGGCTAGTGTCATACTGATGCACATGTGCGCCAGGGTATACTGGCTGATGTGCTGTGCTTGTGGGAACAAATGATGAGGTTCTGAGGTTCTGGAAACGAGATGTGGTGGGGTTGCAGTTGTACGATGAGTGTGTGGAGTGGTCTGAGCCTGTTGTGGACATGGTTTCCGCTTGAGCTGCCTGCATGCAATGCATTGGCGCTGGAACTTGACACATGCACAGCTGGTCATTGATGCATTGCTGCAGACATTTGAAACCGCATCAGCAAGACACTCACCATCACGCTGTTTGTCATCATGTACAAAACATGCTGAAGATACGATATGCGTACAAGNATGCTCAGACTCCATGTGGCCAAGCATGTCTTTGAACTCTTGCTCCAACTGCGCCTCTCGGAGCTGAATCTGAGACTCCACCTCAGCATCACGCTGTGCGCGCTGTGACTCACGCTGTGCCTGCTGAGGTGGTGCCTGCGCTGCACGCTGTGCTGTGTACAGCTGAGTCATCAATTGTGACACAGTTGTATTGAGACTGAGCACCTTCTGCTGCAGCTCAAGGTTGTGGGACTCCGCANTCGGCTGGAGTACGTCAGTACTTGCTGGTCCACAGGAATGCCTGCAATATTTTCAAATCAAGCAAGTTTAACGCTTACCCTGCAGGCGTTTTCGGTTTTACTCGAGCTCACCAGTGGTCGAATAGACTTGCTCCGTAAGCGTCTGCAGATTAGCGTCTGCACTCATCTGCAAGGCCCATCTGCGGCCTTGTGCGTTGACGATGACTGAATTCCACCGGTTCCGGGCTTCGCTCGTGAGGCTTGTCATGGCTTTGATCTGTGTGAGTGATCTGTAGCAGAACACGGTGCACCAGCACCAGTCAGACAACCACTCTGCGTTCGTATACAAGTGCGCGGTGACGACTGCTGGCCCGCACCATAACCGTCCTAAAACTTGTGTCGAGTGTCTTGTTTTTCGGTCCTCCGATGCTGTGTGAGTCACACGTGTATCCGAGGCCAGACACGAGGCAGCTCCATTCATTGTGTGACAGCTCTGGGTAAACAGCGGTATACTACAAAGACATGCATTCTTTGGTATCCACGCGCACGAGAAGACTGAGCGCGTTTGGTGTTGTGACCTTTTATTTATGTCAAGTGAACATCCTTACTGTTATAGCACTGTACAAGCGGTAGCTCTGATAGCTTAGTACATATTGTAGTCACACTCACCATGTTTGTTACAGTGGATCACTAAGTCTGGCGTACCAAACTTTCCTATCTTACAATAGCAGCTGCACTGAGCAAAGTACAGCATTACTGACAGGTGCTGCTGCACTCAGTGCATCTTACATTGCATGCCAACGTGAACTGACATGCATTTCATATGCGATGAACACCCTCAACATTCACTCCCTGAGACTCCAGGCAAGTGCAATGCTGCTGCGCACCAGGGTGCAATACTGTGCTTTGTTGACACCTGAGCTTTGTCAAGCCATAGTGTGGTTGCTGGTTTCCACTATCAGGTTGCGCCTTACAAGCCATTTGTGATAGACTCCAGGGGTCAGCTATCACTTAACGTATAGCGTTGCTGGGTGTGTTGTGATGTGATGTAGCCAGAAGGGGAAAAGAGGGCCTAGGAGGGCTCTATCAGCAGGCACCGCAATGCCTTTTGACAGCAGACATGCACCGTGTGAGGGTTTTTAAGTTGCAGCACGTGCAGCAGCTTTGCTATGAACACAGCCTCAAACTCTTGTGACTGCTTTGTACATTCCTGCATAAGAACTGTGCTGCTGTGCTTGAAGATTGTGCATTGTAGCAGCTCTGCTGGCAGCTGACATTCAAACAAAACAACCACCTAGGTAACACCTCACCACAGGCCGCAGCCGACTTGGTGTGTATGACGTTGCAGTCAGTTGCAGTATGAACTCGCTCTGTGTTTCTCTCTCCTAACATGGCTAAGCCTCGAAAGCGAAGTCCGGCAGATCGGATGGGTGAGGGTGCTCCCTCAGATACGCCTAACACCGTATCGGAAGCGTTAGACGACTCCCCGTTGCTGCGGGGCCGCACCACCTCGACAGTTATCGAGGAAGAGATAACACATGCAGGGTAATGAATGCGCAGGCACCTTCATACGCTGCGCCAGGCTGTTGATCAGTGTGCCCCTGTCGTTAGGTCAAAAGCCACAAGCCAGATTGCTCTGTTGACCTTAATTGGAGGCATTGGAGGTACAGCAGCGCTCACAGCCATGCCAACAACTGAAGTGTCTCTTTGCTCATGAGATTTGGCTTTTGCAGGCTTCCTCTTTGGCTACGACACTGGCGTCATCTCAGGAGCACTTCCCTACCTGCGAGATGACTTACTTGTCCAATTCACAGCTGACAGACACAGGTACGTGCCTGGTTGTTGCCACAGTGTAAGCTGACATTGCGTCGACAGTCCACAGCTTGTCAGCATGAGCATACAACCANGTAGTAGACATGCTTGCAGACAAGAAACTTGAAGTCCAGGAGCTGGCTGCCAAAACCCTCTCAGGTAACGCACACATGTATGTGACATCAGGATTTTGCTCCCAAAACCCTCTCAGGCAGCACACACATGTGCATGACATCAGGCACTGATCCTTTAATACAGAGGACTATGCTCTCATCAACCAGCACAGGCTCTGTTGTATGCCAACTTCATGCTTGGTTTGAGCTGACCAGTAGCCATGTTAGTGAGTATGCAAGTTGCAGCACTATGGGTTGCTGCTGCACCTTTGTCACATTGAGCAGCTACTGCTGCCACTTCATGAAAGTGAGCAGTGCCTGAGCTGTCAAGCAAGTATGCATGTCCCAGAAAGAATGTTGTCAGTCAGCTTGGTACTGGCTGACATGGAACCGTGCCAGGACAAACTTCATCAACATCACATTCATGCAAAGCTGTGAAGGGGTTGTGTAGCCTGGGCAGGCAAGTAAAGCAGTTGCTCCTGTTGCTGTTCCCGCTGCTTAGCTGGCAAGCTTTCAGTGGTCGCATCAAGGGTAATGCACGTCCGTTTCTTTGTTCAGTAAACTGAGTGCTGGTTCAAAAACAATTGTCTGTGTTGGTGTAGGGCTGTTGAAGGGCAGCACACCAGCCCAGTTTGATCAGCTCAGGCAGCACTTCCTGGACCAAGTTGCCACTTTGTTTCCTGCCAAAAATAGAGCCAAGAAGCCTGCCCTACCAAGCAGAGGTGCCCCATCATGCTGTGCTGTGCTGTGGTGTANATTGCGTCAAACCTCGAAATCTTGGATAAACTTTTTGCTCAGCAGGACTAGATTGTCATCGTGGTGTTTGATCACGTCATGCAATGCTCAGATTTACTGACAAGTTACACGTCTCGCCACTCACAGCACAGGTGATCAGTCGTGTTGGCTGGCCGAAACCTGTGTTGTCTTTCTGCATCTTGTAAGCCGCAATCTCGTAGTGCATTGTGCTACAAGTGGCTCATAGCACTGTATTTAGCTGTTGGTCGCCGGATGAAGATTACATCAGAAGCGTGCGTATGATCGATGTCAGCGTGTGCTGCGCGCCTCGTCTGCGTCCTGATGCGGAGCCTACGGGCCAATGCAAAGCTCTAGGTCACACCAAGCGCGGTGGAGCAATTAGAAGAGCCTGACTTACCCTCGAATGAACTTCAGATTTCTGCCGTGTCACTCCGTGTTTGAACCAGATTTGAACACTGCTCATATCGCAATCTGCCGTGTCGGCCGTGTGCAACGTGCGCGCTTATATACCCAACAAAGTGCAGATTGCNCAAGACGCTGATTTGCATCACATAAGGCGAGCTAGAGGCCGTGATAGGCGCCTTGTTATGTATAATGTTAGTGCAGGCTCTTGAGACTCTCCAACACGTTGTGAGTGAGCTTAAAGCACAAGAGGATGCCAACCTGAAACGCATCACTGACTGGAAGACAGAACGAGAGAAGCTGAACAAGGCAGCCCAAGTTGCAGCTCAAGCAGCCACTCCTAGCTCAGCACCAGGCCAGGCCAGCAGGGGTCCAGCTGCAGCTCAGGCGGCCACTCCTAGCTCAGCAACAGCAACAGGCCAGGCTAGGCCAGGCCAGCAGGGACCCAGCTGGACAGAGCCGCCATGGTGCTTTTGGCGTACTATGGGAAGCATGGATGCTGTTGGCAAAGTTTGCCGCCTTTGTCACTGGGAGCTCAGGTGCACAAGTCATGTCTACCTCCTCATGTACACATTGTCATTCTAGACTTGCATATCGACACTTCAGGCTTGTCACATTTCAGTTGCCTCCAATCTTTGCCCAACATGCGTGTGGTTATTTCAAAGTATCAAGGAATGGCTGTTCTGCAGGCAAGGAGACCCGGGGTGCAGACTTCATACTGCTAGTTGCTCTGGTGACGACACTCTGGCTCAGTGCTGCAAAGGGGGGGGGNGCTGCTTGAGAATGTCTTCTCTGCTGTTGTGGTCCCGCAAATGAAGAAAATGGAAGTGTTTCGCTATGCTTACTTTTGTGAACACATCCTCCCAATTGACCCAGATAGCCCCACATCTTCAAGTAGGTGTACTTCTCACGTGCTGGTGCAGCAATCATTATTGTGCAAGTCCTGCATTGTACCCTTTACATTGTGCAGCAAGAGCACCTGCGACATATGTGCTGGTCTCTGCAGGCTTTCCTGCTGCTGTTTTTGGCAGTGCTAGGACTCTAGAGTCATACAAGACTGGTGATGTCGATTACATTGATGTCACTGATAGTGCAGCAACTGCTTCTGAAATCAGGTCAGTGGCATGAGCAAAAAGTGACAGCTTGTGCTTCCATTTGCATCATGGCTGAAGCATGTGCTGCAGTATGACATGCAAGAAATATAGCAAGTACCTGATCTCACTACATGATCTGGCGGGCAAGGTCCTGAAGCCTGGGGAGTTGAAATCCCTGGTGGAAATGCTGCAGACAAACCTCGAGACCCAGGTTCTTGCTCTGATGTTCACAAGCTGTGTGACTCATGCAACTGCTGCCTAGGCAATACTATGGCAATGCAACTGTTACAATAACCACCGCATGCTTTACGGGTATCTTGCTGAATGTAGCACAGTGCAATTGCTGCTTTGTGCTGAGGACTGTGGCTTTCAGCATGAAAGAGGGAGCATGCTGGGGCACCAGACCATCATCATCATGCCCAACACCTCTAAACTGACCTCACTGCAGCTGCAAGCACTGCAAAGTTCTTGTGCTTTGCTTGCTGAGATGTTGTTACAGCAATAGAAGCCCTTGCTGAGTGTGAACCTTGCAGGTAAAGTCTGTTCGCAAGCTGCATGAGGCTGAAGCCGCAAGAGCCCGAGAGGCAGAGCTCAAGGCCGCAGAGGCCAANTCACAACATTGAGCAACATTGACCAATGTCCCCAAACCACTGATATACATGTACGCCATAACATAGAGTAGCATTCCACTAGAAATTGACAATGATGATGCATGTACAACATATACGTGAAATGATGTGTAGTGAAGAACACCAGAAGATATGTCACTTCAAAGCCCTACTAGCGCGCCGAGGGTTGAGATGCCCTGTTAACATGATAACGCCCTACAAGCGAAGACAGAGGCAAGTTTACACCCCCACAAATGTGCGCTATCTACACCACCATGATTGTGTCACCTCACAGCAGGACAAAGCCATGCTGTCTTACAGTGTCTCCTGTTCTTGCAATCAGGAACAATCGAAGGAAGTGAAGACAGCAGCACCAGAGTGTGAGCTACAACGGCTATATCACGATCTCAGTCAGCACCCATGGTCAAGGCATTCACTTACTTTCAGCAGTCAGCTGCACCATCTGACTGCCAAACTGCCGGTCAGGCAATGCTTGGCCTGCTGTGCCATACAGTGGCATGCCAGGGCTGCTGCTCAGCGCAGCAGAGGAGCTCTGAGGAAACCTTGCCAGTGCTGCCGTGCTTGGCGTGGANAGACCACTGCATCTGTGTTGTAGGAGAAAGAGGAAGAGAAGCTGCGTGAGGAGTTTGCTAAGCAGGGTATCAAAATCCCAGTGAAAGACAAGTCTGATGTGTTTGACAGCAACACAATCACACCAGGCACACCCTTCATGCACAGGCTCTCCATTGCCTTGCAGTACTATATCCACTGCAGACTCAACAATGACCCTGGCTGGAAGAACATCACAGTGAGCCTCTTCACTCCACCACTGCTTTGCATGCTGTGGACCAACAAGCCTTGTACGCATGTGTGCAGGTTCTGCACATGTATATTGCTTTGTCTCTAACATGTCCGTAGTACTGCACATGTACTGTGCTTTGTCTGCTGTTGCTCAAATATGTGAGCATGCGACTACAGGTGTACATGCCACCCAACTGGGGAAGCATGCTTCCCAGTACTCTGACACTGGATGCGTGGCCATGCATTTGCCGAGGCTGCATCTAGCCTGAGATGAGGGTCAGAGTTCAGTATCGGCAGGCCAGCTACTGATGTGAGGACACAGCTCGTTGAGCTGAGAACAAGGTACACAGTCACACACGGCCATGAGATTGCTCAACATCATTACGCTGGCGGCGTGTGTATAGTCACAGCAAAGTTGTCACTGCTCCGCATACACACAGCAGTGGCTCACAACAGCAACCTCAATACCAAGTTGGGTAGCATATGGTTGCATACCTGCAAATGGGTTGAAGGTATTATAGATTCTGAGATGAGCAGTCTTGAGGTCCGGCTCAATAAAGGCTTTATACATGGGGTACACTGTGTCTGAGATCTGCACAGGCATCATCGACAGTAATCAGGTGTAGCTGTTCTGGACCAGCGGTATGCATGACATATGACACATTGCACAATGCNAACATTCAAGGTGTCCTGTCTCTAGAAAAATGCATATACTCTGTGGCTCACATAAGGGACTTGTGCCAAAGCTGTATGCCAAACTTACTTGCTGTTCTGCAGCACAGCAGTGGCATCTGTCCCGCCTGTCACATGCGCCCTAGCTTCACTGTACGGTATATTGTTGCAGGTGCACAACATCATCAGCTGCTCACCTGCATCTGACAACCTACAACCCAGCACCAGCAGTCCAACACAACCAAGTNCAGGCGCAGGGGTGCAGTGATTGCAATGAACATGGAGTGGTGGTGTGTCTGGCCATCTGCAACACGTCAGCACACACAAGCATGAGTGCATTGGCTTGCTGCTAAGTTTGTGGCNAGCTGGTTAGACGACCCTTTTATGCCTAAGCTTGCGCGTTCACCGTGCGCCAAGCAGATTTTCAACGACTGTTGTGCGCACTTTGGCATGAACTGCAATGTGCACAAGGTGGTTCAACAAGCCATACAAAATGCACAGCAGCGCGTCATGTCAGCAACAGAGTGGAAGCACACTGACCAGTTGCAAGGTGTGAAATCAGCATTTGAGCTTGTGAGAGGAGAGGTCTTATATGCTTTGTACCAAAAGTGTGGGCTCAGTAGCAGAGAAGCTCAGGAATGTGCTCAGGCAGACTATCAGATTGACAAGCCATTGCTAGAGGTGGCAGAGCGCAGAATAGCTTCAATGAAGCAGAACGGCAAGCTTTGGCTCAAGCTGCCCTCAGAGTCCAGATGGTCGCACGGTCAGTATTGTCACACTTCCCTGCTTGCAGTTGTGTCAGCAATGCATCTGGCACCAAGTTTTGANCTTTGCTGCCGGTACCTGGCGTCGTGCCAGGCTAGCCTACAAAGCTTTCGAGTGTACAAGCTCCGAAACGCGATGTGTAATCGTTGACTGCTGACGATGTCAGAATTCAAAATGGCATTCTCAGTGAGAACTTCTTACAAGCTGCTTGCAGGGCCTACGAGGTCGGCGATGCTTCGCGGCAGACATAGACCGTTATGTCACCAGCTCGCGACACTCTTGGTCGACGTCTGAAATTGAGCAAACTCGACTTCCTGCAGTATGCAGCACTGACACCGTACGTACAGCATGGGTAAAGTAAAGCAGGAGCGCCTGCTTCCTCCTGACGCAGAAGCAATGTCGAACAAGCATGATGACGCATCAAAACATTTGCAAGCATGTCAGGTGCGCAGACATCTTGAGACAACACGGTGGAGGTTGCTGCGGGACCATACCGATGTGTACTACTTGGTGCTGTCTCTGTCACGGCTCTTGTTTCTGAGCTCAGCACTTCCACAGGATGGTGCTTGCGTCCATCAGATCCGCTTGAGGCGGGCAGAAGTTGACATCAAGCTGCTGCAGCAAGAGTCAAGTCTNTGGTTCACCACTGGATAAGCTGCCTGCAGCACCTCACAGTGATCATGCCAGATCCTTTCTTCCCGAAGTTGGCAAATCCTGGGAAGAGCATCATCAACAGGTAGGCATTGCAGATGCTTGGAATGACTTGCTGATGCTCTGACATGCAGTGCACATGGCATATGNACTGAGCTGGACTTGCGAGACAACCCAATGGCACGCGCTCCATCCTACATGGCACTCACCCTGAGGCGCTTGCCCCACCTGGCGTCCCTAGATGGTCACATGCTGAGCAGGGATGACTGGGAGATGGCAGCTGCGTCCCATGGTCTTCTCAGCCCACCTCTCATCCAGCAGCATGCTTTCACACNAGCTATGGCCCCTCATTTGCCAGCTAGGCCTCGACTGTATCAGCTGTCAGAGAGCGCCTTACTGAGTGCCACGGGTGCTAGCATGCTTGGCATGCTCACACAGCTGAACCTCCACGGCAGCGCTTTAAAAAGAATCGAGGTAGACAAAGCTACCATCTTGACACAATGAAAGCAAGCTGCACACCCTGCAGTTGCCTTGATCAGAAAGCTTGGGTCAGACTGCATTGGTCAGAAGTTGCTGCATTTTGATTGCAACAGCATAAGGTCATTGCTGCACATCATACAAGCCATGGCTCTGATTCTGCCTCCTGCGCTAGCCTGACCATTTGCAAACCTGTGGTGTTTGTTCCAGTCACATATGTTGCATGCTTCTCACAGGGACTGGAAGGGGCGGTTGGCCTGAAATTACTGGTTCTTAGCTTCAATNGTCATGTCATTTACAAACAACACCAACTGCACGGCAGCAACAACTGTGTGCCAGCTGCAGGCAATGTCAAGCATGCAAACCAGTAGCAGGGTGGAAAGGTTGTGGACAGGATAGTTTAGTGTGTCTGGAAGAGTCATGCCATGCAAGCATAAGTCATCTGCATGCTCTGGCACTGTGTCTGCAACAGTCAGGTGAAACAGGCTAGGGGCCAACAGTGCAAGGCCTCACGGAGTTTGCCCTAGTTTGATTGTAAACCCACCTGGACAGTAGCAGTCCGCTGCCGCAAGACGATGAAGGCAGACTTGCCCTTGCCTCTCACAGTGCTCACACGCCCTCTGAGCAGCACCTGCATGTCAAGGTCACACTTCACAGGATGTCACTAATTCTGCTTCACGTACTGATTGTAAGCTGCAAATATGATGCTCACCTACCTGGGCGTCCTCAGAGTCCTTGGCAAGGCTTTCCACCCTGGTCCATGTGCGCTTGGTCTTGTTTTGACTCTGTACAAGCTCAGAGTCCCCATACTGGTCCTTCAAAGGGTCGTTTGCATCAGCTTCTGTTGGCACAGCTTGCTTCTGTCCACGCTGTGCAGCCTGTAACAGAGCACCAGGGAACTTCAATATACAGTTTTGACGTGCAGAGTGCTGGATACATGATGAGTTGCTAACATGCATGCATCAAGTCTGACACTGTGTGCGGGTCTATGAATGCAGTACATTGCCAGAAAAGCAGGCCTCACTCACATTAGCAGCTTTTTTTGCTTCCTTCTCAGCTTTTGCTTTGGCTTTTGCCTCAGCTTTAGCTTTTGCCTTCTCTGATTGGGGACCTGCGGCTGCTGTTTCACTACTGTCCGCGTTTTGCGCCGCCACTTGTCGAGCGGCTTCTGCAGGTGCTGGTTCGACGTTGGCAGCGTTGTCTGTCATCAGCTGTGCACGCAGTCAGACAAACTGCGCTGCACACAATGCGGTCAAGCGACGCGTCTCGACTACTCGAAATGCAAGGTGTTACGGACAGAGAACTTGACTCGGNCTCCTGAATATCTGGCAGATGCTTTGATACATGCTCAGGGTCTTCCCACACATGCTGCTTGGGGTTCTTGCGCCCTCGCTGTGCCTGTTGCGGCAACACACAAGGTGATGACCTGCCCTATACATAGATTGCTACCAAGAGCTGCACAAGCAACATCAAGACTTTTGACTGTAGCTTTCTGCTGCATGGTGTGGCAACTGGCAGGAATGTTGAATATTACAGCTTGGGGTGTGCAGCATGTCAATGATTGAGATACAGTGTGCTAAACATTGAGATGCATCCTATCATGCAGGCCTGACAAGGTCTTGTTCTATGATAGCCTTGCCAGGTTTTGGGCACACGCTCTGTGAAGCAAGCCATGCAGTTGCTCCAAGATGTCATCTGGCAAGTGGGTTTCATGTTGCTAGACAGCTGATGTATGCAAACAGACTGCTGTATGGATCNAGTTCCTGTTATCCAGCTCAAAACATAACAGCGTTACAAATATTTTGTAGCAGATGGGTGCATTGGTGCCAGAAGCTTGTGCAAGACACGGTGTGACATACCTCCATTTGGGACAGATGCTCTTCCAGGCTTGCAATCCTAGTCTCGGTGTTGTCATCACTATAACGCCAGGGCCCATCATGCTGCNTACAGCTTTAGTGATGCAGCCTCCTTGCGCTGTGATGTGACTTGTGCTATGTTGCCATTTCAGCACTGTGTTGTCAGTGACTGCGAGCAAGATATGTGTACTGCTCCTGTCTTTCTACAAACCTGTTGCACCTTGGTCATGTCATGGCATTGACTGCATGAGGTTGTGTAGGTTGCTTGGCACGTGGGGATGCTGCTATACTCTTGCGCTTCCCCAAGAAAGGGTATAGGGAGAAGATTTGGGATCATGCAGCTGGCAGCATCATCATACAAGAAGCTGGTGCAATAACAACAGACGCTTCAGGTAACCCTGAGCAGATCATGCATTTGCACATCAGCGCTCTTGGNACGTTCCGGTCTTACGCTGCGTCAGCTGAGTTCTGCAGTGCGTCTGCTGTTTGCGTACAAAACAGTTGTCGCCAGGGAATGCTGCCTATTGATACCGGCAATGATGATGTCGAGTCAAAGCAAGCCCCAACGCGTATGGTCAGTCACTTGCTACAGCTGCTGAACCCTCCCACCAAAGCAAGTAAGGCTACCTCCGCTGTGGGCCACTGCGATCATCCCCTTGACCCGCTTACTGCCGAGGAAGTCAACGCAACATCCGACGCCTGCAAGGCGTACGCTAGCAAGCTTGGTATCGAAAATCTCAGGTTCAATGCCATAGCACTAGAGGTAGATACTCTGTGTGTTTGGCTCCCACAGCATACCACTGAGCCCTCAGACAGGCACACACTGCGTTGTCTTGCAGGAGCCTACAAAAGCAGACTTGTTACAATATGAAGCGTCCAACATGCAAATTGAGGCACCACAGCGCCTGTCAACAGCGATCATTCAGCTGCCTACAGGGGACAGCGTGGTTGAGGCCATGGTTGACCTACAAGAGGAGCCCCCCACTGTGATCAGCTGGGACCAGGTATCTGTTGCTCATATGATTTGCCTGTGTGGCTGTGCATCATGCAGAACCACTGAGGTCAAAGCGGCATTGCCTTGATGGGACTTATGACAGATCTGCATTCCTGGCATTGTCAAAGGCACACCACACAGCTCATGCAAAGTTGTTATAATTGCAGAAGCAATTCCGGGCAACTGCTTGATGCAGCTTCCGGCAGGACGTAGCCATATTAGATATACAATTCACATACTGCATTACATTGCATATGCTGCGCATTCCACATGAGAGAAATGGGGCCTTGCAGTCATAATGGGTCCCTGATGCTGTGTCACTGACAAAACAGATGCAAGAACTATTGCAGCACGGTATCTGACAAGGCAGCAACCTTTGCAGCAAGCTTTGTGACTTCGGTCTCTGCAGTACTTCAGCACAGTCACTGCTTTTTACAGCTGCAACAACTTGAGAGTGCTGCTATCAGGTGGATGGCGTTCAGCCCATGGTGACGCTTGATGACTGCCTGGAGGCAGAGGACATTTGCAAAGCAGATGCCAGCTTCCAGAAGCTCATGCAGGAGCGCTATGGCATCACGGATCTGGCAACAGTAGCTTGTGATCCCTGGTACTACGGAGGCAGAAGCAGTGAGTCGTCACACCTGGCACCAGTAATAATACTTAGCTGCACATACGTCCATGGTGAAGCAGTCAGTAGTGTGTGCAACAGTGTTTTGTGTATGCCAACACTGTGTTGAACATATTGCTGTGGCTACAGCAAAAGAGACGTTCACTTCATAGTCCACAAGATCAGCACTCGAACTGCAACAGGCTGTAGTCATAATCGACATATGCACAAGGCAGTGCAAAGACATGCACTCTAGATGCTCAGCTTCCTTTGAGCAAACGTAAAGCATCAGATGATACCTTCATAGCACTGAGCATGTCTGGACTCACTCTACATGCCATCAAGCATGTGTGTATGCGTGCAANCAAGTATGCCATCCAAACAAACATCTGTTGTCACTGCCATCTGTGCAAAGGCTACCTGAGCTTTCTGTGCACCTTGCTGGACTTGACNTGTGCTTACAGTGAGCTTTATGCTATGCAGAGGTTAGAGGAGGTGATGCAGCGCAAGAATGGCACCATTCAGGGCTTGCAGTACGACCTGGCTAAGGTTTGCAAAGCGCACAATGACTTGATACGGGTGTATGAAGCCAAGCTGTCAGACTTTGGGATTCCTGCGGAGGAGTTGGGTTTCAGGCCACTGCTCATTAACACAACGACCGGTCCTGCAGGCCTAGTTGTTGGGGCCTAGATATACTCAGGGGCTCACAAGACATTAGCAGCATTGCAGCTCTTGGTTTGACCTATGGCATGAGCTTAACACTCAAGGATTGTTTGAAGCAATGCCAGGGCTGGACCTCAAAGCACACAGCAGCTGCTGTCAGCAGTGTGTGCCACATTGCCACTGGTGCAGGTGTGGATGGTTGCTATTCCCGCTGCCCTGCAGCTTATCCTACAGGTGCGCTCCCAGTGGCACAGTCATAATGGTTATCCCAACATGAGGTATGGAAGCCCTTGCGTGCTTCTGTGTCTGCATCAGCAGACGTTTGTGCCGTGTCACAAGTTGTCCTGCAAGCAGTCCATGCTGTTCAAGCCCTCGGTTTCTGCTATCCAGCAACAAGCAAGCACCGCTTTCTTGCAATTGGTGGTTTCAGAAGTACATTTGCAGCATCTCATGAAAGTTGATATTACTGATCGCTTTAAGTTGATCATCGTTGGTCCACCTGCGCTATAACCCTCTGCATGCAAGAAATTCCATCTCCTGGTGCACATGTTATACGTGCTGCACAGCAAATGCTTGTCAAATAGCTCAGGCATATCTGGCAATCTGGGTTGGTGGTTTGAGGCTTGCTATAACACCAACACCACCATTGAGTTGAGTGCAGTACTTGCATATGCAGGAAAGAATGATGGCAGCAGCGGCCTTACTATTCTTGCATGTTGGAGCATACTTTCAAGTGGAGGATGTCATCATGCGTGAGATTCCTGGCANCTCAGAAGACAGCTTTCTAAAATTGCTAAATTGTGTACGGAGCAGCATCAGCATACCTCCACGCTTGCCTTTGACTGCTCCCCCTCCTGCCATGGAGTCATTGCTTGTCAAAGACCTCTGCAAGGCATTCTCAGCTTCAGGGCTCAATGACAGCAATGAGGCGTGGACAGTCAGCTGATTGCATAGTGCAGTTGTGAAACTCACCCACAGCAGCTGCAGTGGTGCCCATGTTGTGAATTGCACCGACCAAAGCAAGCCAGAACCCAGAAGCAGGCCTTACAGGGGTGGTGCAAACAGCATGGCAGGGAGTGACTGGAATGCCATGAATTAACAAGGTAGGCAAGGTAAGATGTTAATGCTCATGTCATGGCTTATATCGTAAGCAGCATGCACTACAGCAACCATTGTTAGNAGTGCATTGTTTCACTAAGCCGAGTACTTGCCCAGCCCCTCCAAGTTCTGACGTGTCTGTGCCTTGCCAAGTCTGGCTGTCATATGCAAAACATATGCTTATCAGTATGTGCACTGCTGCCCACTGATATCACCACTGCCTTGCTTCTCATGCTGTCTGTGCAATGCAGTGCATGATGTATGCAGTGGTATGATGCTAATTGGCTTGCCTGTTTGAAGGTGGTGGAGATTGGCTCACAGCCTTGGTCACAAACCGCTGCCCTGAATGTGAACATGGGTCTCTTGATCAGGCAATTGACGGCAACGGTAGGTGGCAGGTGCAGTGGTATGCCACCCCTTGCCCTGTGGGAGACAGCAAGCTCATGTACAGCATCACTGTCATCGACCAGTACTGGTTCAGCCTGGTGGTTTCCAACACATTGTAAGTTCCATCCATCTACCTGCATCATGTTGACATGCTGTAAGCCTGACTATGCTAACCGCTGTGTACCAACAGCCTGTCATACTGACATAAGCACTTGGTCAGCTGGCTTGTTGTTGCACTGCTTGTTTGCTCCTAGCACACATGAAGCCCTTGCTTGCAGTAATGCTTTATTTTGGATGCAGCAATCCCAATCACATTTGCTTTAGCTACATGCAAGTGGTTGTTGCTTCAGCCAAAGCTCAGCAACATGCATGCACTTTGTGCCAGTATGCAATGGTCAACATGATCAACCCACTTTTGCTCAAGACAGGCGAGCAGATTTTGACTGCTAAACGTATTGAGATGTACGCTTGTTGTGCACACATTGTACTCAATATATTTACTACAGCATTGTATCATGTCAGCATGTCATTGCACACTGGCTGAACATCATGTTGACGTGGCGTCTTGGACTGCAGTGTGCCCATTTCATTGGTGGAGTATGAAGTGAAGGGTGTGTGGTGGGCAGCTGCCCGCAGTGTGAACAACCAGTGGCCCTACCATCGTGAAATCGGCGACTTCTCCTTCCCTCTGCCAATCCGAGTCACCTCGGTTGCCGGCGAGGTCATCACAGATGTTGTGCCCTCAGCCACAGGTTTGTTGCTTGTCTTGCTGCCTTGCCACGCCTGCCTGAATGTTTGATTGGCACAAGTAAGCCTTGGTTGAGTGTTGTGTCCTCTGGCAGTGATGTGTGACCAGGCAGCATGCAGACATACAAGCCCGCATGCAGCAAACTGCTCTTGCTCCTGTAATCATGTATCAATTTGACACGTCATGTGTTTTGTTCTGCTGCTGTATACTTGCACTGCCATGATGGATTTTGCTTCCTGATGCTGGAACCCCTGCTGAGCTTGCTCGGGTTGGCATGCAGGTGGTTGGGGCACACAGCAGTTNTTGGAGCTGTTGGTTGATGGCAGCAAACTGGCCATCGTCAATGGAACTCTGCAGCACATGCATCCTGACCTTAGCTGTTGTGTAGCGCTGAACATCAACATCATACTCACGTAAGACATCATGGCATGAGTCACAATGCACATTTNAATTTCTTGTCGGATAAGTCAGATGTACGAGCCACGGCACTCACGGGTCGAGAAGCAGGCCTCCCAAGCGCAATGGGGCCTCCTCCACCACTGCGTGTGGCAATACTACTGTTAGATGCCATCACTCGGCGCGACAAGCCTGCTAGGGAAGCTGGCCGCAGCGCCATCAGGAGAATGGAGAATGTGTGACAAGAGATCTCCTATGTGTGTGTCAGTACGTCAGGTTGCAGGGGCAAAAGTTGCGCAACGTCCAAGCTACACCTGGAGATGCATCGCACACCTCGTTCGTCCAGACTGCGATGCATGCAAAAATCATCTCTATGCAAAATTTAATGTCTCTCATGTCATGCCAGATTTGGACACATGCAGATAGCTGTGCGGCTGCATCGGTACTCACCTGAGTCAGACACAGGATCAAGCTGTGAAGCTTCATCGCTTACACCCCGCATGGGGCTCTCCTGATACTGACCGCTGCCAATCTCATCAGCAACTCCACTGCTACTGTTGCTGCTGTGCCCTCTTTCNAGCTGCACATGTAGATGGCAACAATGGCAAAACCAGGCAGTCTTGCACCAATGTGGTCCCGCATTCCTTTGCTGACAGCGTCAGCAGTAGCCCAGCATGTTCTCTTGCAGACAACATGCATACAGCCTTTGCTCCTGCAAGATGGGACACCTGCCGATGGTCAAATGCTGCAGGCAGACAGACATGTATCTCCGATCAAAGTATCCTATAATGAAATGTACTAGACCAGAACTGCTGGACTGGGCAGGCAAGCAGCGTCTGCGAGCACAAGCTAAGGTGACAGGCTGACTATGCATTTGCAGGGAGCTCTGGGCACGCGCCAGGAAAGGGGTGATGCAGCAGGTGGCTGAGAAGGCCAAAGTCAGGGCTCGGCAAGCCATGGAAGCTGCTGATGCTGTCGCTGAAGAAGAGCGGGTAGCTGAACAGCAGTACGAGTATGTCTTCACCTCCATGTCTGACTGTGTGGCAGCTTGAAGTCACACACTTCCTGGAGTGTTCACTACTTGTCATCAAGCTTTGGCGTAGAGCCTGTTTAGCATCTTGTGTGTAAGCATGTGTCACCTCCATCGTGGGGTCCCCACTAACCATAAATCGAATGCCCTGCCGTTCTGGTGGGGACTTCTCACTATCATTCTGGGGCAAATAGCCTCACAGGATTGGCTGCATTACCTATTGCCATGTGACCTCATCAGCACCGTCATGTTCCCACACATAGAGACATAAACATTTATACACATCCTGCTATTTTGATCATGGTCAAGAACATGCAGTCTCATCTTCTACGTCAAACACGACATATCTGCTGAAGCAGTTGGCCTGATTGCAGCATGAGCGCTTGTGTTAGCTGTGCAAGCTTGAGTGTTTTGCCAGCTCAGACGTCAAGCACAGCATTCATGCAGGATCAAGGTTGGCAAGCTCAGATTGATATACAGCGGGAAGTCTGCAGAAACAANTCACCTCCAGTTCACCGTCAGCATCGGCAGGTGGGCGCATGAAGATGCCATTCTCAGCAGCAAGCCAGACATTGAGATCTCCAAAGGTCTCATCCAAGCGGGCCTTGTCGCTGCCGCTGAACACCACCACAGTCGTGTCTGGCTCGTTGCTGAGGGCCAGAATGCTGTTGTACACAGTGGGGTTCACCTTAGTCATAGCCTGCAAGACACTCTTGCTTGCAGACAATGACCAAGGTACCCTTGCAAACAACTGACAGCTCATCAAAGCTATCAGGTGGGCAATACTGCACATGCAGTCTGAGTCGTGGCATGCAGGCAGAAGAAAGCTGTGGGGATCAATGTGTTGGCAACTGAACCCCAAAGCACACCAAGATTCCCCTGATTGTCACTCAGGCTTTCAGGCTCATTGTTGTCAGCAAGTCTGCCATAGCAAAAAGCGCTGCTAGTGCATAGGTACAGTACAATAGGACGGACTCCACTAGTAACGCACAAACATTGGCGCAGGCACACAAGCAAGTGTGAGGGCAGTATCTAATGAGGATTTGACTTTGCATTTTACTAATGACTAGGAAGTCAGACCTTTAGTCCGTAAAGTTTACTAATGACTGGAAATTCAATACCTGTATCTGGTCAAAATGCCGTTTTGGCTGCCTGGGCGCCTCAACTGCTGTTGTGAGGGTTGCATTGTAGCCCAACACCAACAGCCGCTTCTTGGCTTTGGTGTAGTCCCTCAAAAGTGCCTCCACATCCAGCTGCAGCATCATACAATGTGACCCTTNTGTGTCTCAGACACAGCAGTATGTGGCTCAACAGCCACTGCAGGTATGACATGCAGCTCAGCATGCACACAGAAGACATGCATGCTGTTGTGCATGAAACTTATCCTCCTAGCACCATTTCAATCCTGAAGCAACCTGTGTCATCCCTGTGTGATGTCTGCCAACCATGTGCAACACAGAACACATGCCCTCAACCCAAACAGCGTCCATGCAAAGGGCATTACTATTCTGTGTGCTTGCTGACAAGGGTTGCGCTATAGCTGCAGACATGCTGCTGCAACTCATTTGTGCTGAGCTGTGCAACCATGCCTGCCACAGTTGCTGGTCATTTTTGTGCTGCTGTAAGGCCAAGGGGTGCCTGGCGATGATTCTGATGCCAAACACTACCTGTGCTGCAAATGGTGCCGATCATGTAACACGCTGCTGGCATTGCATTTCCTGATGACACTGTGCAGGTGAACGGCGAGTACTTTGGCCATGGCACAATGCCCATGGGCATGGCAGACCACAGCCAGCAGCATCACCAGCNAACAGGGCAAGCCGCGGGGTGACAACCACATGAGTGTGTATGAATCAAACATCATCAATGACTAATCATGACAAGGTTGACATAGACCGTCATTTGAAATGTCAGTTGCTAAGAGGTGTTTTCCAAAAGGTACAGCTGAACATGACGCCTGTCAGTGGGATGCATCAAAGACAGCCTAGCTAGCGAAGCACATGTAGCTCAGATATTCGGTCAAGCTAGATCACAACCAATCGTCATGACAGCAGTGATGACAGCAGCAGCAATGCTTTCATGCNATGACTGCATTGTAGGGCACAGTCTGGGGGGTGCTATGGCTAATTTGGCAGCCATGGACCTGGCACCCCTGTTCCCTTGGGCCTCCCTCAAAGTGTACACTGTGGGCGCACCACGTGTGGGCAACCATGCTTATGCAAGGGGCTACAACAGGCTTGTGCCAGATTCCTGGGCCATCATAAACTATAGGGTAAGTGGCAGAACCACAGATGAGTGCAATATCTATACCTCCCAATGCCTGATGCTACAGTTGCAGCAGCTGCCAGGCCCCCTTTAGACAGCATCCCAGGCATGAGGCCCCAAGCAAACATTTGCCCAGCCACAGCAAGCTGCTCACCTGTGGAGTTACTGCAACAACCTGACTTTGATGCTACAGTNGTAAACAAAGGATGCTGGCTGTGCTCGATTTGGCCAAATAGACCATTCAGAAGATGCAAATGCCGCAGGTGCTGTTCAACTCTGGACAGTCATGCCTGCCAGCTGACATTGATGTGCAGAAACTGCTAATTCGCCTGGAGAACCATGCTGGCACCATGCGACATATTCGCCAGTTGAAATCCAGCTCAATTGGTCAGTCACCATACTGTTGGCTGTGCATGCATGGTTCAGTAACATGGTCGGTGCGGCATAGGGAAGCTTGTGACAATAAGAGGCACAGTGGTGCGTTTGAGCCCTGTCAAGCCTCTGGTGCAGTCAGCATCATTCAGCTGCAACAAATGTGGCACNAAAGACGGCTGTCACTACTCCCCTGAGGGTAACGTTGTATGCATGCTGTGTTGGTTAACATACTGGTGCACACACAAGTGGCATGTGTCGTTAGGTCCGCCATGTAACAGGAGGCATGCATGCAAGATATCTTGTGGCCCTATTCCCTTACTGACACAGAGGCCACAATGAGGGTTATCACCTCAGCTGCTTTTGTGCTCAGGCTGGAGGATGACGAGGGGCTGGTCCTGACGCCGTTTGAGAAGAATCTGGAGGTCTGGCGACAGCTGTGGAGAGTACTGGAGAGGAGCGACATCGTCGTGCAGGTGCACTGACCACACATGTCGCTGCACTATGACGTGTTCGAGTGTTGCACACAGGACAGTCAGAACTACAGCCAGCTAGACTTTGTGTGATTTTCAAGCTTGCTTGGCAGCATGACTGTCACTGTATATCTCGGATCTAGCGAGTACATTTACAGCAAACCTGTCTGTACAGCCAGCACTCACACTTCTGTGTGTCTCCATACCAGGCAGGCTGACTTGTCAATCCCTTGGTCTGAGGCCAAACCTTCAGTTGTATATCACTCCAGGCTCACAATAGGTCTTGTATCACCAGATGCGTGAGTGACCAGCTACAGTTGCATTGCAGTGAGACAAGCAACATTTCTTTCAATACACTTGAGCCAGCCTGTTCAGGCCCGTGAATTTGTCTGCAGGTGCTTGATGCACGAGATCCANATTTAATCTCAAGACAGGCTGACCTGATTGACAGCTGGCCTGATTTTGACATCTGAGATGAANCGTTCCTGCAGGGGCAGCTGTCACAGGCATACCTGTGTCCACAACAGTGATCAGCAGCATGCCTCCAGTTGCACAAGGCATGCCAGTATCAGAACCTGCTGTACATGGGAATGAACCTATGACCAGACCCACACCTGCACAGACGGAGAATCTACCACAGGAGCAGGACACAAGCTTGCCCTCAGCAACACAGGGGCAATCAGGTGTCCCCTGTCCTGGCATGCAAATGTCAGCCATGATGCCCACCTTGCCTGTCACCACCCTGCACCAGCCTCAGGTACAACTGCCTGCTGCATCAGTGTTTCTGTCAGNTATCCCCACGCTAAATGGACTGCATGCTCAGAATTTATGCGCTGTTTCTTGCCACGCTGAGTAGCTGACTCCACGTCACGAGCTTGCTGCTCAAGAGCAGGCCATTGCTGCAGCAATGCTGACCCAATTGCNGACAGTGTGGAGGAACGGTTTAAGGAGCGTAAAGCAGCAGCTGAGGAGCATATAGAGCCGGAGGTGGATGAGCAGGGCAAGCCTCTCAACAAAAAGCAGCGCCTGCAGGCCAAGCGGGCTGCTGAGAAGGAGCGAGCCCGCCAGCGCCAGGCTGCTCAAGGCCTCATGCCCTCTGCGGTGCGCCTCTGTGCTTGTTGCTGATTTTCCTGCTTACTGCTGAGTTGTTGTGCATAGCAGCCCTATGTACAGCCGCATCCCTTCCGCTGTGCAGCTTGNGGTCCTAGTTTCTGGCAGTACCAGTCACCTCTGCAGACACTGACACGCAGTCAACATTGCATTGTCATGTGTCGTCAAAGTTTGCCTGTATTGAACAGCGGGTTCTACTGACTTTGATCAGTGCAGTTGCAGACATGAAATNAGTACCTAATCGTACTGCCCCTGAGACCAGCACACCCGGCGTGGCTGAATCATGTCGCAGCCCGGTCTGACTGCTGAGGAGCAGTTTTGTCAGACGCTCAAGCACCTCATCCTGTGGCCTCCTTCTCTAGCAAAAATTGAAGCGGGACACAGACAGGGCCAGTCACAAGGCATGGTGGTGTTCCAGCTTCTACCATTGTACATACCATTTGGGAGCTTGGACGTTGACCGCTTTGCAACTCATCTGGTGCAACTCACTGGCAATCAGCTGAAGATCAGGCAGGGCAACTACTGGATGGGCGAGTTTATGGGACCTCATGAGGCTCTGGTGGTGCTCACCTGCAGTGGCAACCGCCCTGTGANACAAGGATCCTCCGGAGCTGAGCAATAGGATTACCGACGCTAAGTATGCATAGTACTGCCTGAAAATTTTAAAAGGGTGGTCAAGCAGCAAACTGTCATTGTACACTAAGCTGCAGTTCCTCACTTGTATCATCTTGTCGATATTGTTGCATGGGTGCGACACTTGCAATTGACATTTCAAAGATGTCTCACAGCGATCTTACAGTCGTAGACCTTCATACTAGCTGTTTGCAAATGTTTCAATCAAAATGCCTGCGTCGCATATGCAGTATTCTCTTGTTGAGCAACATGTACATCACCAATGAACTCTGCTGAAGCATTGTGACATGGTCTGTGTTNGTTCATCTGGAAGCAGGCCTTGGTGGGGAACTCCTTCCAATCCTTGTGGCCAGTCTCCTTGTAGCGTGCCATGACATCCTGCAGCAAGCCCAGTGGTCTTCATGTGGAACATCAGGCAGCGCATGCAGACATGCTGCGCTAAACTATCTGCAGCAGACATGGTGCAGCTGCAACAACATGCTCTGCTACCAAGTTCCCTGTGCACTTTCAAAAAAGCATGACTGACATGCTGCGCGAGGGTGCGTGTCCAGCATGCAATCAGCAGTCTCACTGTGCACAGATTCTTCCTGGCAGGTGGCCAGCAAGAAGCAAGCATGACCTATCTCAGGAGGGGTGCGACTTGGCAATTAAACCGCTGATCATAGCAGCGTTCTATGTATGGAGGTAAGGCATACCTGGATGGAGGCTGACACAAAGAAGAACTGCTGCTTCAGGCGCAGCTCTTTGCCATACTCGGTGGCATCATTGGGGTACAACACAGAGCTGATGTCCTCAGCCTTGCGCTTCTGCTCAACTNTTAGACTTACATCATGCATGAGACAGTCTGGCAATAACATGCTCATGCATGCAGCAGAAGGCAGACNTCAGGGGACTGGAAAGCCTGTCACTGCCAGTGACTGAGGAAGCTCTAGCCACACATCATGAGGAGCAGTCAGCGCAGGCCAGGAGCCAGTTCCAGGCTGAAAAGTTTGGCAATGATCTCACGACCGGCCTGGGGTCCCTACAAGACATGCTGCAGGCGTCCCTGGATAAGGAATACCTGTAAGTTGCATGCAGGGACATGCATAAGACATATCAGATTATACACACATCCACAGAAAGTCAACTAAACACTGAACGACATCATTGCTGAGCAGAAGTTGAATGAAGCCTGGCAGAGGCCTTCCTTGCGAGGTTGATCTTTCAGTACACTAAAAACAATCCATGTCACAAGCTTGTAAGGCTGTGATACTCTGCCTGCTGCAAGCCATGCAAATCAGGATCTGGGAAATCTTTACTACTTACAGTCATGTGCAGCGTCACAGCACAATTGCAGACAGGAGTTCTGCAGTGCTGTCAACANCACAGGCATCCTGACGCCAGGACGTACAGAGTCTGACATAGAGAAGCAGGTGTTTAAACTAGCTGCAGCTGACTACGGCACTCGGAAGCACTGGCATCAGCGGCTACCGCGGATTGGAGGGAACACAGTCCACCCAATCTATGACAAAGTTCCAGACGAGGTGCTGCAGGAAGATGACATAGTTTTCATTGATCTTGGTCCAGTGTTCGGTGACATTGAAGCTGACTTTGCTCGCACATATGTGCTTGGTGAGTTGCACAAATGCTGTGCCCTTGTTGTGACACAACGCATTGGTGCTCTACTGGAGCTGTGCTGTGCTGTGCTGTGCTNTCATGTCAAGTAGTTGCTGCATAGTAGCCAGAACAGGGTCAAATGTGAATGTCTAAACTAGACGCCTTGATCTCAATGTGAGTATGTTGCTGCAGGTGTTACNCACAGCACATGGGTCTGTATCCCATCTCGCATACTGTGCAATGATTGCAAGCACAATCCTGAACCTGCTGTGTGTATGCTGCATGAGCTGTACGNTCAGCAGCAGCCATCTCAAGACATGTATGGGTCACAAGGGCAGAATGCTTACACGCAGCAGCTATCTCAGCCTGTGCCCAGCTTTCAGGTATGCGTTGAGCCTGACTTAATGTGCTGAAGTCAAGTGCACGCTTTTGATGTACAGTACCGTTGCTCAAGCATGACGGTAATGTGTGAGTGACCCATGGTCAGTGAATCNCAAGCATGTAGAGCAGTATGCTGTTTGGCCCCTGTGCTTTTGTGTCAGCCACCTGCAACAGAGATGGCCTTGNTCGTTGGGCTGTGCAGTCTACAACGTCGGGCAAGACAACAGATAGCTCCAGTCAAGGCCATGACTGTTGTCTCTTATGTGAAACTGTAGTCCTTGCCGCATGGTGCTAGCAGTGGGCAGCTGTATTGTCCTGTAGATTTCTAACACTTTCTACATTTCTGTGTTTTGGGAATGATTTCTGTTGTGTGGAGACTGGAAGTTAGACATCTGCACAAGGCATGCAGCACACCTGTTTCNCACCGTGTGCAGATCCAACAGGCGACGATGCGTGCAGGTGTTGCCCCTTTATTCTTCACATTTGGCGGGCACAAGGACCGTTGAAAGGCAGCTGTCTCAGACTTGCCTTTGAGGCAACCTACACTGTTAACGTGCTGAGGCGGTTGCTGACACTGCCCATCAGACCACACCTGCCAGACTTCTACATTGTCGGCTTTCCTGTGAGCTGTCTGGTCATGCTTTCTGTACTCATTGGCCAGTGAGACGTCTTGAATCATTCCTGCAACGCTCCTGCTGTGGTGCAGAAAGCAGGCACAACCNCATGCTTAGTCTGTATACTCCAGCTGCAGACGACCTTCAGCTCCCTGCTCAGCTGCAGCATATTATGCTGTTAAGACACCCCTCCTTGCAGACTCGCTCTGCGCTGCCTCTGAGCCCTGCTCTGCTGCAGCATGCTGTGTTGTNTGTTGTGCATGCCAATACATTCTCCAGCACATTGTCCACCGTTGAGATGACTTGCACCCCTGCTGGCTTGTCCACCACCACAAACGTGGCGCCATCATGCACCACACAGCTCTGCAGCAATTGCATGCATNTGCAGACCGACACATTGCCATCTTACCTTCCTTGCAGAGTGAAGTTTTCAGCTGTTTCCAAGTAGACACCAGATCTGGCCAGGGTGACTTCGACATCAAGGCTTTCAGAGACATGTGTCGCCCGCAGGTGCTGCTCTGCATCTTTCAAAGCTTCTTCTGCTTTGGCCAAATCGCCCTTCAGCTGCAACAGCTTGGCTTTGGACTGCATACAACATGCTTTATATGCGCTGTTCTCCCCAAATCCGTCTTTGCTGAGCTCCCATGCACGGTCCACAACTTCCAAGGCATCATCTAGCTGCCACAAGCGCTGTAAAGCTGCAACTTGCTTGTCCAGCATGGCATCAAGCACATACTCATCATCTCGGCCCCACAACCGCTGCAGGCCCTGTATGGCTTTTGCAATCATGTCCAAGCCCTCTTGCTGTCGTGTCTGGGCGCTGCATCGGGTCAACATTGTACCCAGGCTGAGCTGTGCAAACACGATGTCATTGTCCAAGTCACCCAGGGTTTCGCACTGCAGCAAGTGTTGTCTCAGCCATGCGNAAGTGAATGTGCAGCAGCAGTGGTGCTGAACATGCCTGATATATGTAGACCTTTGCCTTCAGGTGTAGGCTCGTTTGGTGTTGATACCAAGTCTTTGGTGTCTTTGCTAGTATCTGCCAGTCCCTTGCAAAAGGGTGTACGTCTTTCTGGTGTTTATACCAGTGTTTATGCTCCATTTGCTCTCCAGTTGTTGCAAAGTAGCATATTTCTCATGCTGCTTGCAACTTGCTATCTGCTTGACTGCTTAGCTCTCTCATGCAACCCCTGCTTCAGTCTAATTTTGCAGCACCCTGACAAGTGAACGTCAGTGCTGCAACTTGTTCAGATACAATTACACCATTAGCTGCAATCCAGGATTTTCGTAGAGTTGGTGATCTCAGACCTTGAAGCATTACCAATTATGTATAATGATTGAGTACTGCAAGAGTATCCGAGTATTTACAGATAGAGTCTTCATTGTAGACAGTTTACTATGATTTGCCACAATCCGAATTTGCCCTGGACACAATGCACCACAAATCAGTCGTTGCATAGCTGGAGTGAGACGGTGACTGTGAACGACATAGCTATGCAGCACAACCAAACCCATTCCGGTACAAACGTTGTATGTTGCATGTATGAGGCGGCTTGCGATGGTACAACAGCAAGCGGGAATGTGACGCTGTGCCAACACATGATCATGCCAGGCAAAAATGCCCAGCCAATTATAATGATCATTTTAAAGGTGTGCCACCCAATGCTAGGCATTCACTAGGCGTGTCCTGTTTCTGAGCGCCAACANGCTCTTTGCTTTCAGTAAGCTGCGCTTCCACTGCAGCGGCCTTTTTACAGCAGGCAGCCAGCTCTTGCTGCCTGTCAAGCAGCTGACCTTCTTGTGCCTGCACCAGAGCAAGCTGATAATCTGGAAGGCAGTCTGCAATTGACACACAATTCCAGTGAAGGGATATCATGCAGGGTCTGCAAAATGCAATTTGGCCACCTCCTGGACAGAAGACAGTTGTAGGAGAAAATGGGGCAGCAGGTTGTGTGTGGGGGGTGAGAATATGCCAGGTGCGACAGGTTGGTAATAAATATGTGAGGAGACAAAGGCAGTAGCAAGGAGTAAGTGGGGGCAAGAGGCAGTAAATCAAGAGGGACGGTGGGGCTAAGCAACACACAGGCTGAGAGCTGTCCACAGTCAACGACCTCAATGTCTGCCAGGAGGGGAATGATAATGACACAGGTTGACGCAGGGAATAGCATGATGTTTGCCGAAACACCACACAGCATGGTCACTGCAGCACATGAGCACNATGCTGGGTTGCGCCGCCTTTGCACGTTGTTGCACACTAGCAAGCTCAGATCCCGCACGTGGGCTGCTGATTGTAAGATGTCCCTCGAAAAAGGCTGGAGTGCCGCTGCTATGAGAGTACGTGTCTGTGATGGCTGGCTGAGCATGCTTGTGCTCACGGATTTGCTGCCATTGCTGTGGAGGTGTCTGCACTCCCACAATAAACTGCTCTTCCAGAGGCTCGAGGAAGACATAGGTAACGTCGGGAACCATATCAGAAGCTTCGTCGCAGCTCCAGCTGTCTTCAGCTTTCATCTTGACCNCATGGCGTGGCTGGTCAAAGGTGACTGGCCAAGCCTAAAGGCACTGAATTTTGGGGAGGATGCAATATTGCCAGGATGCTGTTTGCTCTTGAGTCACAGTCAATGGCCGTCAATGGAGAGCCTAGATTTGATGAGCACCAAGCTGGGCGAGATGCGGGCGCTGCATCCGCACAATAGCTTTAACTGGCTGACATTGAAGTGTCTAGACTTGACTGATTGTAGCTTGGGGAATGATGACATTGGGCAGGTGGCGACAGGAGTGTGGCCACAGCTGGAGAAGCTGTTTTTGCATGGAAACGACTTCAATGAAATGGGCATGCAAGCTTTGGCCTCAGCTTGCTGGCTGCGGCTTACAACACTTGACGTCAGCTGTTTTACTGTGGGGTCTGCTGCCATCTTGATGCTAATGACAGGACATTGGCCAAATCTGGAGTGTCTTGAGGTTTGCGCAGCAAGTGAAGCAAATGATGACAGAGTTGGAATGCATCAGCGTGCTGTCCGTTGAGCAGTGGCATATCACCCTGCTGGACTTACAGGTGAGGCAGCCGATGGCGTCGACACTTCTTGTTGGGCTGTATCTCAATGTCGCATGTGTTCTGGCCTTGCCATCTCTGTGCTTGATCGTGTTGCCAGTGATTTGTTGCGACAAGGATTGATGCTGTGCACATCAATGTCTGTATGTGCATGGCACAGTGGTATGGTAATTCAGACTGAGCTGTCTGACTGTAGGCTGAAGTTGCTCGGCGAACTCCCACGCTGCAGCAGGAACTGACACGCATCAATGCATTACGGGTGCCTCAGCAGAAACAGGCAATGCATGAAAGGTCAGGACTTGTTAGGGCTGTCCGGCAAGAAGCTGTCTATACAACATGTGTTATGCAGCAGCTTCATGTACACATTCCCGTTGGGCCAGTGTATCACAACACGTGTTTCTGCACTGGTCTGCATCTGCCACGGAGCTGCAAACTCAATCCAAATGCTACAAATGACATTCTATTGCTCATTATAGCACTTGCTTTACAGTTCGTTCTAGTTCAGAAGAACCACACTGTGACATGCAGTGCTGGCTCNGAATTTGTGCGGGTCAGAGAGGGTGCTGGTGAGCACGCTGGAGACACACCTTCTGACTGGTCCACGCCGTCAGTCCTGGCGCTCACAGTTCTGGTCATGGCCTCCTGTAGAAAGGAAGGACAACAGGTAATTCGAAATTTGCAGTGGGACTAGCCTCATGCATACAGACAGTGTGCATCAGCATGCTATCTCTCCACCAGGAACAGTGAGCACACTGCAATCCCATGGCAATTCTCTTGCTGCACATGAGGCACCCACTGTAAGAGATGTACCCGAACGCTGTGTGCACGAGCTGATGAGCATAGGGCAGCTCACCTCCTTTGCATCGTTGCTGAAGTGCTCCTGCTCACTTGACTCTGATTCCAACTTGGCTTGGCTTGCAGCCCAAATTGCAAAAGGACTTACACTTACATCCTGCAGCAACAGCATACACTGGTCTTCATAAACACTCATTCATTGAATGCATGACATGGTACTAAAGGGAGCAAGTCAACAAGCACATGGTGTGCAGCAGCACACTGTGTCGCCAGTGGCAACAGCCTAATGCAAGACAAGTACGCATCTTGTGGGCAACCTTTATGTGGGGCAACAGTCAGGAACATATGGGGGGTTTATGGAGCTTGGATTTTGTGGGGTATTCAGCGTTGACACTGACCTTGGTTTGGGTGTGGGCCTGGTCCATGTCTTGCACAACAGCAGCATGACAAGTTGCAGTCTCCATGGCAGCATCTTCACTCTCCTTGTCAAGCTGCTGCTGCCTCAGTCTTGCATCTTCAGCCTTGACTTCAAGATCTTTGAAAGTGGCCCGCAAAGCCTGCTGGTCCAAATCCAATGAGTCCCTCTGTGCAATCACCTGTCGCATGGTCTCCTGCAAACAGACTGCCTCAAGAACAAGAGCAGAAACCATTTCTGGAGAATGGAGAATTTTGCATACTTGAGAGCAATGGATGCGGGGCACAGCATGACTTCCCAGATACTACACTTGTTTTCAATGACAAAGATGAGGACAGATGGCAATGCAGCATCAGCTTTAGGTTTACCAAAGAATGTGCCATCGAGTTTGATGAACAATGCTGATGCAGCTCAAGCATGGTGAGCCAGAATGTCTGACCTGGTGAACAGCCTGATTTTGCTGCATTGTCAACACTTCTGCCTTCAGCTGCTGTGCAGACAGTTGANGGATTGTAGCGTATAGCTCTGTGAAGTGTTTTGGCTTGTTCTTGAGGTCTACGATTTTATGTTGAAAGTTCAGCTGCTTCTCCAATAGCGTTATCCATGTACGTTGCGCAAATGGGCACCTGCAACCGCACCGTAACGCGCTTGTGTTCGTACAGTCGTAAGTGCTGTTTGCTGCGCATGCAAGCGCTGAACGCTGTCTTACGTGCCGGAATCATAGAACAAGATCGGCGTCGTAGGAATCGCTGTAACAGGAGCCATAGTATGAAAACTGGATCAAACTTTCAAGTGCGCTTTTGTCGGCACCCAAAGCTAAGCAACAGCATTGCGTCATGGCACATGTCATGCAGTAAGCGCATGATGCCATGAGCCTGCACGTGCAGTTACATGAAGCCCGAAGTCCATTGTGCTGGAGCAGCGAAGTGTGTCGGCGCCGCAGTCTCTGTGTCTCATCCACCACAATGTCCCTAGCTTCACTGCAAGGCTGCATGGCCAACATGACAAGTATCATTGTTGAGGTTTTCACTGCATGTTGTGATTGTTGTTGATCCCCGATTGGTCCCCAGGACAGCAAAATATATTGATTGATTGGCTGATAGTAGCAAGAGCAATGCAATAACCCCAACCCCTCATGGTAATGCAGCAAACATCTCACAAGCTGATGCCCTTGCAGATNTTGCACATCTTTGCAGGAAGGTGTCCCGCAGCTTCCCTTGGCTACACACAATTCACAAAATGTCTGGGGAGAGCTACTTGGTTGCAACACTAATTCAGGCAAATTGCCTACCTTGTGGGCAATGAAGGGCTGATGCTTTGACACATGGCCAAGTCTGATAACAAGGCCGTGTTTTGACAGGCAGTGCCCCAAGATGGTCAAGGTGCTAGTGCTAGTGGTAAGCAACCCGAAACATTTTTCACCCTATGTGAACCCTATAAAGCCTCCCATGCTCTTGTGAGTATGCAGGCGTCGAATGCATGCAGACATCAATCTGTGTGGCAGACATGTGACTGTTCCCAATTGATCTGCCTGGCTGTGCTGTCAATCCCCTGATCTGATGTGAAGCTGCAACCTGTGCTAGGCAAGCTACCCAGATGCCTGACACGGTACCAAGAGACATGAATGCTTTGTAATATTGTATAGTATAGATACATTGTAGTAGCTTTTGGCACATTGCTTGCATGCTTCCTTCTGGCACCTCAATAATTACTTCTTACCTGCCGCACATGCTCATGGTGCATGTGTCAATGGCCATATGACTTGTGCTTGGCGCAGCAGAGATGCAATTGATAGCGCACCTCACTGACAATGAACGCCATCTCATAGGCTGTGGTGTCTATCGCCTCTCCAGGCATAATGTCTTGACTTACTCAAGATGAAGTTGTGATAGCTTCTCCAGAAGTTCTCTTCATTGTCAGTGAGGTGCGCTATCAATTNGTCGGATATACTGATGCTCAGCAATGTCACGGGCCCAGCTGCACAGCATACTAGCGCAGACTGCAAGACACAACAATGCACATGTCAAAAATGTTTTGACATCTCTCCCAGCCTTGCACAGCAAGGGAAGCCGATGCAGAACCTCAGCATACTGCACTCTAGTCGTTATGGCTACTGGTGCTTCTTTTTGACGTCACACTATCTGTTGCACAGACTGGCCTCATTGCACATGTGTGTGCCTGCCTGCAAGTGAAAAGCAGCTGATGCAGTGTGCAACAAGCTTGTGGTCCAGACATGCAGGCAATAACAACAAAATGTTGGGTCATCTCAGAGCAGCTGCTGCAGATGCCGCGCCCTTTGCAGGAAGCACATGCAACACAAATGCAACAGTGCACAACATGGTTTTACCCTGCAACATCCGNTGAACATGCTGCATTGTGTGTTTGACTGCACAAATGTATAGATGCCTCTTTTTCCAATGTGATGCCATCTTTAATGTGATGCCTTCTTCAAGGCCTGCTGTTTGACAGCCTAGGATATGCAGACACACGCACCCTGCGCCATGATTGGTGAGCAAAGCTGGTGTACAGCATGCACAAATGCAACCCATGGCCAGCACTTTTTACAACTATTTTGAGAAGTTTCCGCTTATTGCCAGCAGCAACAGTCAGTCAAGCACAAAAGAAGATGTACTGACACTGCATTGTATCTATGCAGTAAAGTCAGCATGTATAGAGGTGCCAGGATTGGTGGTGGTGAGGCAGCTGAGGTCAGAGGTATGGGCCATAGATCTGAACTTGAAGAAAGCCAGCGGATTGTGGGCATGATGCAATGGTCGTTACACATGATCTGATGTGTGATGCAGACTACCACTGCGGAAATGTGGGTATGTCATTCCATGGCATATATTCAACAGCTTCTGAATGTCATAGACAGCACGGCGCAAGTCTTGAAGAACACTGACAGAACCAGTACACAGTCAAGCAACAGAGGTAACTGATCAACATTCATGCTAATGCATTTATGGTCTCAAAGCATGCTGCAAAAGTAGTTGCCCGGAACATGGGCATCTGCGTGGGAGTGCTGCAGTGGCATGGGTTGCAGTTCAACACAAGCACCCTGAAGTCAGGCCTACAACCCTGAGAGCAGCACAACATCAAACGCGCAACACATGCTTCCTCTTGCAAAGTCAGTAATGTACATTCTTTACCAATGGATGTACACTCTTCACCAATGATGACCTGCCGATTGCAGTACTACCTGGACAGCATGCATGAATGAAGACCCATACCTGCAGCTCTGGCCAGCAGAACACAGTCTGTAGTCTGCAGCAGGCCTGTGATGATGCGTGTGCCATGCAGGCTGACTACCAAGTGCTGCGCCTCCTTGTCAAGCAGGACATTCTGCAGAGTGGCAGCAGCTGCTGCCACAGCCTCAGGTGTACTAGCCTGTACTACACAAACAAGGTTGCCAGCCCAAGAAGGTACACAAGGATGCATAACATGAGATCATCCCCACTGCGACCTTACACCAGAGAGTTGCCGTTGGCCGTGNGTAGGGGAGTAACTAGTAGGGTTGCAGTAGACAGTATGCAGAAATTTGGAGCCCTGGAAAACTTCCTCACCACTTAGTGTAGCTTGCTGCCAGATGATGTTGCAATGACTTCGGTAGAATGGGCAGTTGGCAGTTGTCTAAGATCTATCAGTCGATGAGGTTAATGTCCTGGAAGCCAACAGCTCTTCTGCACAAGGGGAAACAAAGGCCGAAATGCCATATGCATGCATTCACATCTCATACAGCGAAAATCAAAGAGCGCTTCTGGATATCCGCAATGCAGCATCACAGTAAGGTGGGAATAGGACTCCGGGAAGGCTGATGTTATGTTGAGTTGGCATGCCACAGGCACCGCAACACTGTGTGATTTGAGAAGCATCTCACAACCAATAGCTTTNATTCAAGTCTACTTGTTCTGACTGTAGCCAGCTTGACAGTTGGGACTGCGTTTCTTGCTCAGCAGCCTGTTGTGACATGTTTATAGACCTATTGACCACAACGTCAGCNACATCAAGGCCATGACCTTCAGATCCTGTGTCCACTCAGTGTCTTGAATGTCACCACGAGCCATCGCCCTGTGCCACAGATCTTCAAACTCCTGCCTTGAGACCCTCAACCCTGCTGAATCAGCATCCTGAAAAAGCGCATTGGAGTCTGGCACAGTGTCAATGTCTAGCATCAGATCTGGGTGTGTGTTGGGCTGGTGTGACAGTGTCTGCTGTGACAGAGATGTTGCCTGGCTTGCTGTGCCCTGTGCTGCCGCCTTGGCCAACATGTCCAAACCCTGTACAGAAAAACAGCTTGTTCATGCCTTCTTGAACGGNCATTCATGCACTCAAAGGTGAGTCATACAGACCCAGCTGACATGGTGGCCGCAGCAGCATGTGGTGTGCTGGCCTTGTGTACCTCAATTGGGGTGTATGCTGCCTTCAGCCAAAGAAAGTCCTGCTGTCATACTAGACTTGAGCAATGCACCTGGTTGATATCCACTGCTGGAGACAGCCGCATTCAAGGCATTCTTTTGTACAGTCTTTTGCCAATGTTCACGCACAAACTGTGTCCTAGAGCATGACTGATGTGCTCTGTTTCACATGGTGATGGCTGTCGAATGGACCTTTGAAGGGCACATGCAGTGACATTGGGCAGTGCCAGGGGTTGCTCTCAATAGTCATGACTTGAACTGCAGTGTCTTCAGCAGTCGTGTCTGTACAGCTGCATCTAGTTTCTAGGAGGACATAGCTTTTAAACGTAAATGCTGTGACCATGTGAATGCTGTAACCATTCACTGCATGCAGATTGCTAGCAAGACGGTGACACATGCATTATGCCGTGCAGGCAGCTGAATGTGTAAGGCTCCTGTTGGGTTCACCCTTAACAGTAGCAGATGGAATACTCAAGTACACAAGCAAACCCGATGATGCCCTGCTGCAGCAGCATCTTCTGGGCTTCGANCCATTTTGGCCATTGGGACATGAGAACTCTGTCAACCAGATCGGCAAACCATACTTCTTGCACTCAGTCAGAAAACCTTGCAATACCTGTGGATCGCAGGTATAGAGGTGTGTGGCAAGAAAGTCAAAATGACAGCCCACACATGCCGCAAAGAACTCATCCCACCTGCAATTTACTTCATTGTCCAGTGTACCGACTGACCACACTACAGCTACATGGCAGCTTGTCTGGTATGTGTCACTGGGTCCCCATTTATGCAATCTTCCAGTTTCTGCCTGTCGTGCTGTGACAGTGCAAGTACATGCTTGACCCAGGTACGCAGCACCAGAATGTGGAGGCACAATGTGATGCAAGAAGGCAGTCAGTCTTGTGGTACTGCAGCACTTTGTAGTGTCTTGCCTACCATTGAAATGGGCTTGCACGCACACAATTGCCCCCACAAGGAGCTGGTGAGGGAGTGCCCAGCTTCAGATCCATATCATGTCCAACTGCTTCAAGTCGTGGCCACAGTGCAGCTGCCTCTTGTGGTTCCAAGTTTGCCTGCTCAATGTGGCCAGGCTCGTTGAAACCAAGCAGATGTTTCGAACTAGGGTCAATATCTTTCGAAAGAGTTTCAATATTCCACTTGCCCCATTGCATTGGCACAAACTCGATGCCGAGCTGTGATGAGCGAACTACAGCGGCTGGATCGCCACTTGGGCCCCAGTTGTACCACCAGGCAAGCNCCTAGAGAACGGCTTTGCGAACCAAGACGATGCCATGGTTTTCGTTGGTGAGTTGGAGACTTGTGTAGTACGACAGGTTGTCATTGTATTTCTCAAGCAATCACACCTGAATGCCACTGCCCACTTCCTCCTACATCAGCTTCAGCTTGTACCTTGCTCTCAACTCAGCAAGCACTGTACCTCCAGTTCGTCGTTGTACAAGCTTCATGTAGAACGTGATGTAAGTTTTGTGTTCCAAGCCCAGCGCGGTGGTTCCACAGTGCGAGACCGTTGTATTGACCGAATCGCCTTCAGAGCTTGCATACTCACTTGATGCCTGGCTGCAGAAACGCAAGGACTCGGCCCCAGTGTACAAGAAGGGTCATCTGGGGATGAAAAACCAGATGGAGTATGTTGAAGGGGTATGCTGCTTGCCTTCCAATACTGACGTACTGCTAGTGTGCATACACTATACACCTGCCATGTCAGCGATGTTCAGGCAGTCAAACGCCTAATGGGTAATGACAGGGTACCAGCAGCTTGCTAATGTTGAAGCTGCCATCATCAATGCCCGTCTGAAGCAGTTTTCTGATAGGGTGCCTGGCACACCACAGCACTCATGCAACACACAATTGCTGCCCAGTCTAGCACATAGTTCATGTGCGCCTGCCCTACTGTGCAGAAAGGGTGGATTTTGAAGGGTGAGGATGCCCCTGAGTCAGCATCCTCCCTGCCGCCTCCCCCAAAAAGCAGCAAGACCAGCCTCTCCAGCACTCCTGGAGCCCCCAGCGGGTACACCACCATTCTTGTGTTCCTGTGCAATGGCAAATGTGCAGCTANCCCATGTTACGCTTGCAGTACTATTTGACTGCTGCACTGTGTCTTCTGGACGGACGGTGTGTGGCAAGTGTCGCACACACGCCTTGTTCGCTTTCAGATCTGCTGCATATATGTCTGCATGAATGGTAACAGCAGCAAACTCTGCTGGTGCTTTGTGTGATATTTTGCATGTTTATGCATGGAGTNCCGTCTCTTGCGCTTCAGGGCCTGGTCATTCTGCAACCACCTGCTTTGCAAGCACCTGCCAAGCCACACTGCAGTTGTCAATGACCAGTGTAAAGGTCTCTTTAGCATATCATATTGAAACAATGCTTCTGCTGCCAGTTGTACCATGTATAACGTTAGGAAGGTGTTGCATTGCATCTGCTTCTAGTGTAAAGAGTAGTACATGTCATCACAGGTGCTCTTGCTATGATGTATGTGGTACAAATGGCATGTGGCACATATGTATGCTGTTAGAGACATGCGAAATCCAGATGCTTGACATCTGGGTCCATACCCTTGATGGTAGTCGTGTGACTGTGCTCAGGACAAAAACAAGCATAGAGCTGCCAGAGATGAGGCACATTGTGGCCAAGCGAATAACAGCATCCATGGAGTCAGGAGTTTGCGACCTGTCACAGCAGCTGAAAACACTCCAAAGAAGCGTGTACCAAGCAACACTAATGCAGAAGATGAACTTGGGAGCAACAAAAGACAGAGGGCTGGCTGCCAGGTGTGCAACTGCAGCTGTGTTGCTCCTTGTTGCCAGAAACCTGGCGTCGCGCATGAGTCTAATGCTATACTCTGCACTCCCGCTGTTGCTTGGGCACAAAAGCCACAGCTGTCATCTGTTCCAACCTGCGTCAGCATGTATTTTGAACCAGAAGCTCTCAAGCGTAGGATGTCAATCATTCTTGGTGCTCATTTGTTGTCATAGGGAGCATTGCAAACATGCGATGTCATGCTAAATCTTCAGTTGTGTCTTCAGATGTGTTTTCAGCCTGAGCATGAACTGGCGTGTTGCAGGAACAAGCACAGAGAGACAGGTCTGCTATACAACAACTAGCTGTTGACTTCCGGCCAATTGATCATTCCATCATTCGTTTCGATGCTTGTCAGCGAATGATTGAGGCATGCCAAACAACTGTAGAGCAGTACTTGGCAAGTGAGATGGACACACAGGATGAAAATGTCAAGTTGGCTGGATTGCATAGTGAGAAAGCAGAGTTAGAGAAACACATTCTAAAGCTTGTGCGGACCTTCAGCAAGGCTTTGCATGCCGAAATGCAAAGCAGTGCATAGAATGTACAAATGCTTCGTATTCCCAGCAAATTGGTCATATTGGTGCTTATAGAGGAACAGATCAAGGGTGAGTAAAAACCTGGTTTGAAGCCTGCTAAGGCCTGCATGTGTACATACTTGTCAAGGTNTGAGAAGATAGACGGCATATGCTTCTTTGTTTTGGCCCAGTGAGTCTAGGCAAATTGCTTTCTGCAACCTTGCCCTACCACCGAGCGCCGTCTTGACTGGCATAAGCTCAGCTGCGACAGCGTATTTCGTGAGGGCTGCAGCTACTTGCTTGTTGTGAAACAGCTCCTCGCCCTGTGCAAAAGCTGCCTCACACTGCAACTGCACGGCTGGATCAATCTCCAATGCAGCATCTCGTTTGTACCTGTACAGAGTTGCAAATGATAACTGTGAGCGGCCGCTACCCCTGTGCATGCATGCAAAATGTGCATGCCGCACACAATTTGCAAGAATTGCAACACTTGGAGTCGAGCATATTGGAACAAGGGACACTGGCAGTTGCAGTGTTTACATAAGTGATTGACCAAGCAGATACAACATTGAAAGGTCAACATGGTTGCATGTGTAACCTGACCACCATTACAGCAGAGCTGTACAGGAGTGGCGCACAACACTGATGCAGTTTGTGTTCATGCATGCATGCCACATGTATGGGCCTGTGCTGGACACTGCCACTAACTCTTCATTGCCCCTGATCACGCAATTGCCAGCAGTGTAACATGCAGGCGCACAGTGGTTTGGGTAAAAGGAGCTGAGTCAATTGTGTTGAAAATGTCAGGCTGCAACATCTACAAGTGACAGGCATTAGACTATCACTGTACCTGGACAACGCAGCAGCTATCCGGTCCTTGCGTGCTTGAGTGACGGTTGCATCTTCTAGTGGAGTGCCTGCTTTGATAGTGCGGCCGCCCCCATAAGCCTCAGAGATGTTGGCTGGTCTCTCAAAGACACCCCATGTGGCAACTTTGGGGTTGTAGGCTGGGTCCATGACCTTGTTGCCCTTGTTGTAGCTCTTGTCCACANTGGCTTTCGGCAAAACGCGGTATGCCAGCAGCTGATTTGTATATCGCATGCTGCATTGCCCCAACACGTGGTAATCGTCAGATTTGGCCTGATTCCATTCTGGTTCGCTGTGCAAGGTTTTGCCGACCCTCAACATTTTTTCTGCACAGCAAGGCACACAGTCTGGCGCTGCAACAGAACATGAGCAGTCGCTCGACAAGATATCAAATTATCCCTGCTGGGATATTATGACTCAACGGGAAATCTAGTATCGGTACTCGACATGCCAGTAGGGTGCTGTGTACACACACTGATGGCTTCCCATTTGATGAACATGGCCATGAACATGGACATGCTTCAGTAGCACACCTGCCGAGACAGGCAGCACAGTACGGCAACACAGCTGTGGACACATGGACATATACAGCAACATCAAAGCACTGCCTACCAAGCTCAGCATTGGCTNAACGCATCAAGCCAGTCCCCTGCAAATGGGGCGCATGCAGGGAACTCAACTAACTACTGATGCGCCCTGAAACAAGCTGTCAGCTATACAAACCCATGAGTGTGTGTGACATGACAATGTCTCTGATGCCTGCCATTCGTGCGTACGCCAAGCAGGGGTGAATCCTCAGGAATGCAAGAGCTCGCTAGAAACCAACACCATTGGTTTCTCAGCAGCTTGCGGTGGCCTGCCAGCATGACATGCATCACAACATCTGATGACAGATGGTATGACATTGATGCAGTCCAAACAGCAGACAGTCTTACGCTGCTTGGGGCAAAGAAATCATGTATCTCCTTGGCTTGGGCTTTTGACAAAGCGTTATAGCCAAACAGCCGATTCATGTACAGTTTGCTGGACTTCCCAAACACGTCATGGTAGTTAGATGGGACCGTGTTCCATTCTGGTTCCTGGCGTAAGCTCTTTCCGACCTTCAACATCTTCTCTGCATTCAGCAGGTTACATCAGCAGGCAATGCAACAGAAGATGAGCAGNAGTAATGCGCACTGAGCAGCATGTTGGCAGAAATTATATCAAGGCAGAGTAGGCTGTATAGCATGTAGAGGGCCAGTCAAGCTATTATTGTGTTGGGATGGAGCATATCTGCTTACTTCTCATTGGGTTTTGCAGTTGTCTGCAGAGAATCAGCTGCAGATGCAACTCCCAGTGCTTGTAAGCGTGCTCTGTTCCTTGCTATCCTACAGCAGCGCAGATGCATCAGATGCCATCGTTCTTGCTGGTTATCTCAAGAAAAGATGTGCTGTTTATAGGTACGTACAGTTCTTGTCTGTGCCNATGAGTGTCAAGAAGTCACTTGTTCCATGCCTGTACTTTTCTCGCAGGAGATGGATGCTGAGCTTGAGCGGTACCACAAGAGCTGTGCTGCCCTGGACTTGAACGCCAGCGAGGGCAGGTTGAAGCAGAATGCCCTCCACAAGGAGCTGGCCAGGCAACGCACCCAGATCCAGAGCGCCCAGCAAGCCATCAGGTAGGCTCCCTGGGACACAGCATGAAAGAAGAAGAAGACGGGTACAGGTTTCAGACAGCATACATCAACAACTCGATCTGAAAAGCCATTGTTCACTGCACCAATCTATGCCAGCTTAGCATGTTGAACATGTGGTACAAACGCAACAGTGTTTTGCGGGACTGTGTGGCTGCTTGTCCACTGCAAACATGTTGNAACATGCTGCTGTTGTAAGCAGCTGTTTTCTGTGTCAGCTGTCCTTTGTGCTCATCTGTGTGCATGGTGCTCATCTGTGTGCATTGTGGTCAGNAGAGCTGTGGCGTTCTTCTTGTGTACAATTGTCCCCAACCTGGCCTTGCCCTGCAAATCATTACAAGAGGTGACTTGACACGAATATCAGAACACACCATAGTCTCATGTGGGCTTTTGAGTGCCTGGCATGCAAGCCTCAAATCCAGCNGACAAGAGTAAGCGTGCCAACATGCCAATGCCCCTCCTGTGCTGTGATGGCAGCTGACTGGAAGNAGTTTCCATAAGCAGGCATGGTATTGTAACCATGTGAGACATTGCTGGAATGTGGTTACAGGAATAGCAGGAGCTGCAAGAAGCGCTCCCTTACACTCTAGGATGAGTGAGTGCGCGAGTGAGTGAGCAGGTGAGCGAGTAGCAAGTCGAGTGAGTGAGTGAGTGCGTGAGTGGNATGATTCCAGTTGGCAACTGAATGCGATGCTGAGAGGCCAGCGATGCCAGCTGAGCACCAGCCTGCACATGAGGTATCTCTATTGAACAAGGTGAACTTGCCTTGGAGAATTGTCACTTGGCGCACAGACCAGGAAAGACTGGAAAGTCTTACCATCTGTTGCTGTCCATACATCATAGTGGCATAGTAAGCCTCATATGGAAAGGACTGCAGCAACAGCCTATTTACTTCACCACGCAAGCTATTTGAGAGACGAAGGTCCACACTGTACCTGTGGGTAATAATATTCCTGACTGGACATCATGCTGATACCCGACTGCTGACAGGCGGGCTGATGTGCGTAAGACTCGTTGAACCCTGCGAGCAAGCCCTTGCAGTATCGCCGAACACACTTTGCAACTCGCAGAAAGCTTAAACCGCGTTTGCACCTGAGGAACAGGCTGACGGGAGTGACAGCTGTTCGCTGCGATTAAGCTCATGATTGGTCGCATACAAGTTGCGCTGCTCTGGCGGATGCAGACTTGGGCAGATGTGCGGTCTATGCTCCGGCTCGTTGCACGAGGAGCTGTCCTCGCTATGATCACTACCAGCATAGTTTAGGATAGCGTGCCCACGGTACTCCTCGGGCATTACGTGTCAGACGTCAATGCAGGAGCGTCACATCTGACGCAGCTCAAAGCAACCAAACAAGCGGGTTTGGGAGGAGAGACATCGCTTTGAAACAGCCAGGACCAAAGTTGAGTCCTGCTTTGCAATGAAAATCGCATAGGTCGCTCTACATGAGACAAGCAACTGCGATGGGGTGAGCCGCGACAGACCTGCGATCGTGATTTACGAGCAGTTCGAGCATTCCTGTTGCAAACAAATTATAGCTATCCTGCAGCATCTGCCCTTGGTTGCCTAACTAGGCTACTCAATGTGGAGACATTGGAGAACAGAGGAGTATGCAGTACGCCTTCNAAGACAAAATGTGTACAGTCGCTCTTCCAAAGCAGCTAAACTGATCAGGTGATGTATGTCTGCTGTGTGACTCCACATTGAGAGTGGAACCGTCGCGAGTGCTGTGGTAAAAGCTACACGCATCAGGTTGTGGCACAATTGCATGCAGCATGTATGTTCTGAAGGCTGCTCACCTGACAGTCTGCAGCAATGGGTTGAAGGGCAGAGCGCCGGCAAAGGCAAACTTGTCAGTCTGCACTTTGCTCTTCACCTGCTGGCTGATGATGGCGTGATCCCTGGGATTGATCTTGTTCAGCACCACCCCTAGAAGGGCAGCATTTGCGGTACTATAGCTTTGTCTGCCTATCAACTGCAGCACACCAGCAAGTTGTTGATTCCTGCCACAAGCATAGCATGATGTTTGGAGTCATTCAGTCAGCTCACGTTCTGGGAGAACTGATGAAGGCAGTGTGATGACAACACAGCAGTGCACAATACAGCAAATACAGCTGGCGATGTCAGCAACTTTGCAGGGGCGATTCATCCCTGAACCCGTGAGCGCCTGCCTTGCCACTGCTGATTGAGAAGCATGCGCAGAAGGCCACAGTATCAAGTAGCAGAATTTTTCAACGCATCTAGGGCATGCGAGCAGCTGCTGCAGGGCAGCTATGGCACTGAGGCGTTTCTTGTGTGTGGAGAAAGGCCAGATTCAATGCATCTGATTATGCTTGTTCTGCTCTGTGCCCTCTGGTCCATTGTTCACAGCACACACGTTGCATGCATGAGGCACTACTGCTGCTGGCAAATTCTTGTGCAGCTGACTATGGCCACATACCACAGTGTTAGCTAGGTCATTGGCTGAGCTGTATCCATGTTTGGTTTGGCTGTCCATGATGAGGAGGACTGGTGTCTCCAATGTGGCTGCAATCTTAGCGTTGATGTCATTGACATTGCCCAGCCCAGGCTCCTCGCCAGAGAGGCCTTCAATGATGACGAGATCATGTGCCTTCCTATACTCTGTGTATCTGGNATGGCACATGCGGAACACAGCTCTGCGCATCATCAAGGAACAGCCAAACCGCCTCTGCGGCATGGCTGAAGTCGCAACCATTGAGCTTAAAGCAAGCTATCGCTGACTCCTCAGAAGCTGGAAAATGCGCCACAACAGCCAGCATGTCAGCAGCGGTCACCTCTGTCATTGGTCAGCCCCAACGTGAAGCTGTATCAGCAGCGATCACATCAGCAAGCCTGCCAACCCATGCAGGATCCCTGCCAAGCAGTTCAGATGTCATGCCACGCAAGNGTGGTGCTGCAGGTATGTGAGCAGCAATCCTCAGTATGCTGACGCCAGCTCCTATGCTAGCAAGTTCAGGCAGCTACAGCAGAGAGCAATGGCCACCATGCGCACCAAGGTGGCACAGGTCCTGAGACATGCGTCGGAGCAGGTGCAAGCACTGCCTAGTCACGGCATGATGTGGCACAGCTTTCTACTTCATGGCCTGCACTGGCATGCTTTTCACACAGTCGTATGATTTCATGCTGTAGGGCTATCTGACATGNAAGTTGCAGCAACGTATGTTTGTATACCCTACCACGCCTTCTAATTTCTGCATCCTGCCGCCCTTGTCTTGATGCTGCCTCAGGGCTTCATCAGATATTTTCGACGGAGGAGGTCTGGCCAAAAACAGCCTTCAACACTCCCTTTGAGCGTGAATAGTTCTGGATGTTGCATTCTGGAGCGCCAGCTACGCTCCAGGCATTGGTCAAGGGGCTATTGAGGCCACCACAGCTTGCTGCTGATGATCAAGCCTGTATGAGCGTGTTGTGCTGCTGTCTGCAATACACAGCTATGACTGCAGCAATCCTGGCCTTTGGGCAAAGCTGCACTGGCTGTCTGGCAAGCTTTGTGATGTATACATGCTCGCTCATAATGTGACCTAGCTTTTGCAGCTGCAGTCCTGTGTTGACAGCACACTAGAGCCACAACTGCCTGCGGAGACTGCTTGACAACATCAGCTATGCAGGATTGGTGACTTGCTCATGCAGGCCAAGGCCTATCCTGCCTGCATGTGCCAAGCTGCTGGTGATTCCNATGGCAGAAATGTGCGTTGCAGCATGTAATGCATCGCATCATGCAGCAGTATGTGTCATGCATACTGAATGCCTAATCTGCGCTGCCTTTTGCATCAACGCCTAAGTCTAGTTCAGCAAGAGCTACAATCTTGATTTGGTATGACTTGCTGGCAGTCAAGACACCTTGCCTCATTGTTTACCAGGAGTTTCAAGCAGTGCTTAAAGTAAAGAGTTGCAAACAGAATAGTACAAATGACAAATGCTAAAGCTAGTTCGGGAGGGGCTCACTGCACAAGCAGCATATACAGTCACTCATGCTCCTTGTTGGGATGACAGAATCCAAGGAGGTACTTTGAAGTGTGCTAACACTGCATGCACATCGCTTGCATGCAACTACCTATTGAACAGAGAAAGCTAGAGGGGGAATTCACTACTGCTATAGCATTGGGTCACACAAATTAACAGCAATTCCAAGGCTCTGGGATATGTGAATACAGGCTGCTGATAAGGTCATGATTGCAATTACAACTGTAAGGCTGGAGGATTGCCTTAGACACATGTAAGCTGAGAGCTGTTGGTGACATCAGACAGCTCTGGCCGGGCTGTCTGCTGCTTGCGGCTTGCAGGGACAGCACCCATGTGCACATTTTCCTGGTCAATGACAACCCTGCGTTGCTTCCTGCTGCCTCTGCTCAAGGATGCCTGGTTGCTGGACCTGAAAAAAAGGCAAGCAGTGTTGCAATGGAAGTGCCANAAGCTGATTGTTGATGTTTGACCACAAGCGGGCTTTGGGTGGTGGATGCACTTACCTAGACTGCACAACCGCTGACTGAAGATACATGTTATGGGGCATGATCAGTGCGCCTACTGTGCCGACAGCAAGTGGAAGAGCTGCTTTTGGTAGTCGCGGCAATAGCAACCCTGCACATGCAGCTCTGCATTGCTCGCTGCAAGTCTTGACGCTGTTGTGCAGGTGGCTGAGGCACAGCACTTAAACTGCATGTATGTGCATGCCGCTGCATGGCGCTCAAGACCATTCTGCAGTAAAGTCCACCTGCTTGTTGGCATGCAGGTAGTCTCAACTCTCGTTGCAGCAGCATTCTACTTCAAGGCAGCAGTCAGGAAAGGTGCACTCCCAGTAATAGAAGCTGCACACTGACCTTTGACAACCTCGTTTTGGGGTATGTTGGCATTTGAGTACATGATGCCAAATGCNTTCAACACACGGGCCCCTTGCCAGAATCAGAGGACGGAGGTGACGAGAAAGCATTGCTGTGGAAGCCTCAAGACAAGGTCTCTGATGATGGCGGCTTGCTCAAGTCAAGCAGGCATTCCCGCAACTCGCGCAACAAGCCGCAACGCATGGAGCGCAACAATGTGGAGAGTATCCGTACACTGCAGCTGTCACACCCCAATGTCATCCAGACTTTCAAAGCAGCCATGAGACCTCTGCAGGTAACTCCAGCTTTGTGACAGTGCCGTGTCAATGATGCAGCATGAGTTGCATGTTGATGGTGTATGTTCTACCTCCTAAGCCAAAGCTGTCCCATCTCACTTGAGTGGCAAGTCACAGCTGTCCAATTCCAGTGTCATCAAGGCTGCCATGCGGCCTCTACAGGCTCAGCTGAAGTCTTTAATGCTTGAGCAAGCCGTGAACGTTGAGTCAACTGTACAGTGTATGATCCACTGATTCACTTCTACTTATCCATTGATCAGCTTAAGAGAGACAGCTGTCCCACTTGAGTGTCACACCAACATGCACTCTCTGCTGGTGACACTCAAGCTGTCCTGCTGAATTCGCCCTCTTTCCTTGTATGCATGTCATGGGGCAATGGCTTATGCATGATTCCTGCATGGCATGCAGACTTTGGGCCCGACANCTCCTCGCCCTATGCACCCAGCTCACCTGGAGCGCCACCAACCTATGGCTCCGGCCTCTCTCCCACAGCAACCCCAGCTGCAGCGTCTGGTGTATGCACAGACGTGGCTCCCAATGATGGCTTCACATGTGCAGAACTGGTATTTTTTACACACCATGCTCGCACCCCTAGTGAATATGGACAGCAGTTGCATTGCACGTCATCAACATCAGTGCATGATGCTGCTTCATAGCCACTGTGTCTCATCTGCTGAGCATGGCTTCTATGTAGCGTTGGACATGTGACATCAAGGTTGGTGGGTACAGCAGTCACACAGCTTGTGATGGTACAATAAGTGAATTTGTTTATGTTAGTAAGGTGTCGCATACCATACATCTTACTATGAAGCAAACGCACAAGATTGTGTCCTCTCAACTGGGCCACATAAGTAGACAAATTAGGTTGCATACATGGTATGCAAGAGCTCGTTCTACTTGCAAACTCTAGGAGTGGTGGCATGCAGCTCAGGATTGGCCATATTGCTTTTATTGTAAACAGAAATAACATAATACCTTTATATACAAAAGTGCGACTGCCTTAAATAAGATATTTAAATGTGAAAAGATACTTTCTGACAGAAAAGCTATCAGTGGGCTAGCAAGCATTGTGATGCAGCTGGCTGACAAAGGCTGCCTAGGGGAGCAGCACAGCAAGCCACCGCAGTGCTACAGTTTGCAGTGCTACAGTTNCATGCTTTGACAGGTCATGGCTTATATATGCCATGCTGCAGCTCAGTGAGGTCAATGTACAGGCATACTAGGGCACTAGGTCCAAATTGAGGTCCAGCTGAGTACAACAGGCTTAAGCTGGCAACTTCAGCCTCGGTTGCTGCTAACTGGCAGTGCTGTGAAGATTGCAGCACGGCACAGCTGCGAATCTCAACAGGGAAAGCGGACACATGCTATGCCTACAAGAGCGTCAAGCAGCTCCACAAGCCCAACAGCGAGCCAGCGCAGTGACTTGAAATCAAGCATGGTCGCTTTCTTTGCACGCTAGCCAATGCTGGGCCGAGTATTTTGCAGGGCTGTGAAGGCCAATGACAGCATACCCCAGTAGTGCTCAGCCACCTGCACCCCTTGACCAGCAGGACAGTCTGCTTGTCTAAAGGCCATCCTCCAAGAGGAGCTAACAGCAATCACGCAGCTCACAAGCAACACTTCCAATGGGGGTTTGCAGCAACATCCTTCCAGATATGCTCAAGTATGCGCTTGATACTATACACTCAGCTCTGTATCCTGAAACCCTGCTGCCTGGCGCCAGTCCGCATCAGCAGGTTTCACGCAGGACATCATTGTCCCCAGTTTGAAGAAGGGAGACAGCACAGATTGCGGTGCCTACTGCACAACGTTGCTGCACAGCATTGGCAGGCAAGGCATATGGCTTTAAGGATTGCTTTAACAGATCCTCTTGGAGCTGCAATCTGAGATTAGGCTCAATTACAGCTAATNGGTGATCATTGGTAACAAGGCCTCATCCTCACAGCTTGGCAACACTGTATGCAGTCATGCCAACTTTGGCCATGGCATCAGACCCGCTGCTTAGCTTGCTGAATGGTATTGTGTGGCAATGTTGCTTAAGTTGCAGCTGCAGTATGTTGTTCCGCAGGATTTGTGGGCTTGCTGATGTTGGCAAGCTGGCATTTCAGCCTTTAACACCCATGTTCCACGTGCTGGACATGCGGCCAGGGCAGTCAGCATACATGAACCAATTAGCTCGTGTGTTTGAGGCTTTGCAACGGGCACTTAACATCCTTGAGCGTGACTATCAAGCATCATCGCTAGCAATCCGCGAGCCTGCACATGTGCCTTACCCCTTGTTGGACCCATCAAGGCAACTAGTTTGCAGCAACACGTTGATCATGATGGCATAGCACATGCAGCGGTTGCTTGCAAGGCATTCCTGTAGCACACTGTAGCACGCAAGTAGCAGAGCAAGCTGTTCAACTGTGACAAGCGTGAATGCTTGTGTGCTTGCATTGCCTTGGTACACTGTATCTGGTGGATGTGCTTTGTCAGCAACCTGCAATAGCCTTAGCACACTTGGCTGCAGGTGGTCACAANCATTGGCAAACAGCTCCTGTGAGTGACATCCGGGTAGCTATAGTGCATCTTGTTGCATGTCTCGTGACTGCCAGTTCGGATTTTGGACATATTATGGCATATGAAAGCAATGACCCAGCTGTATCCATGTATGGCATGCACTACAAGTACAGTACTCACGCTACCCCACATCTGAATGCATCCAATGTCACTGAGCGAACATGGAGCATGGCACGCAGAAGCACGTGCTTAGTCATACCGTATGCATGCACGTGCTGTTTACTAGCATGCATCCCTCTCGACAACGCGCGCAAGGCACAATTGGTACGCCCGCGTCTCTTGACGGCGCACTTTTGACCGGCTCAAATTTTCTTGACGGTGCAGTTCAGCTTTTCAGCATTGTCGCGGACCGCCTTGGCGCCATGCCTGTCGATCCCCAGATTCAGGGTTTTTTGTCTGAGAGCAACAAGAATCCCGTTTCTTGGCCGAACATGACAGCAAAGAAAGCGCGCAACACTGCGCATACCATGTTGACGTAGGCCTCCTGTTTCTGCATTGCCTGTCGTGTCTGTCCTGCCTAATCGAGCCGTTGTCGATGTCGAGGTTGCATGTCGAACCCAGTTATTAATAGTAATTCTCAATACAAGCATTCATGACTGCATGCTGCATCAGACCCTTATATCGCACGGTGCACAAGAACCACAAGTGGCGTCTAGACGCACATAGCAACATGTGCAGGGCCACTTTGCAGCATGAAGTTGACACGGTGGAAGACACAGAAACAGATGACGCAAGAAAGGTGCCCTTGAGGATCTATACACCAAAAAACAATCCAAGCAAGGAGTTGCCAGTCCTTGTGTACTTCCACGGAGGCGGTTGGGTTACAGGCAAGCTGTCACTTTGACTTGAGCACACAACTCTGTGCAGGCGTCTTGTGCCTATACTACAAGTCAGCCATGCTGCAAGCACAATTATGTGTAATGGACCCCTCAACAGCATGCAATGGGCAAACCTGGTCTGTGCTGCTACTTGCTGGGCNGCATGCAACCTGCAATGTTGTGCAGCCCATGCAATGTCTGTGTGCACTGCAGCTTTTCATTGCTATCACACCTTTTGACCGCATGCCAGGATGCCTTGACTCTGTGCCAGGATGCATGCAGTCACAATGTGGTGGCACTGCAGGTGGCTTCAATCGTGATCATGCTGTGGACACGCTCAAGAAGGGCGATGCGGACCTTGTTTGCTTTGGTCGGCACTACTTGTCGAATCCCGACCTGCCAAGGCGGTTCAGAGAAGGAGCTGAGCTTAACAAGTACAACAGGGATACTTTTTACACTCAGGGAAATGAGGGCTACATTGACTATCCCTTCCTTGAGCATGGCACTAAGTAATCAACCAGTACAGCTGACTGCCAGCTTATTGCTGCTCAATTTGCAATGTCACTGTGCAACTCTGGATGCTGTTTGCCACATGTTGTGTGTTGTGTGGGAGCCAGTGTAGGTCCGGTTTGCACTTTGCTCAACATGTTTAGCATTGTCGCCCTCTGCATTGCACCTGCATTCTATATGATTTATGCAAGCAATTCGTGGCAGTTCACTTTGCAGCAGTTTTGGGTTATGTCAGCATCTCCCGTGTTGTGTGTGTGTGGGTTTGCCAGATTTACATTGTTGGCTTTCTAGTGTTATAAATGTGAGCAGTGGGACTTTGGTTTGCAAGACATGCACACTCTTGCGCTGTGCCAACCGCATAGCCTGGCTGTAATTTGTCATACGTAAGCTTTGGCTACGATATCAGAGCCCAAGCACCGATGGAACTGACATAAACATCAAATACGCAGTGTTTGAACCACACTGAATAGCACCAGCCCTGCTTGCCAGCTATTGTTNGCAGTCACTGTGAGATGCGGCCACAGGACTGACTTGAGCATAGCAATTACATTTCACTTGACACCTTTACTTCATAATAAGACAAGAGAGCGTGACACAGTTGCACTACGGCCTCCAACATTCAGCTCACCTCAACTGCCCTTTGCACATCTGCAGAGCTGGTCCTGCTGGAGAAGTTCATGTTCAGCACCAAGTTGCTGTTGGCCAGCCAGGCATTCAGGAAGTGCTGAATTGTTGCTGTCTTGGCTGTGCCGGACTCTCCAACAAACAAGCATGGCCGGCCTGCCCCGACAGTCGTGCTTAGCAGCCACGTGGAGCGAACCACATCCACAGTGGGCACCAAGATCTTGGAGAACATGGCATCTGCTGGTGGCACATAGGGTTTGACTTGGCTCTTCCAGGACTGCATACACCAAAAAGTCATAAAGCTGTCTTGCAACCCTTGCAAAGTTGAGGCAACCTCACTGCAGACTATAAGCAGAGTTCTGCTCGTTCCAGCTTTGTTGGTATCTTTGGTACACTTTGGAATGTATCAGTTTGCAGGTGGGAACATGATGTCAATTACAGACAGCCACAAAATTGTCAGCAGGAACAAATGAAAAGCAGACTCAAAGACATGCTTCCCACTTGATAAGATATACTTCACTTGATAATGAACTCCAGACTGTACGCACCAATGTTTACACCACAGTGTGTCACTCATTGTGTCTTGCAGCACACTATGTGATCCAGCAAGTAGCAAACACAGCCAGAGTGCAGCTTATCACCTTCCAGCACTGTTGGTCTGCATCGAAGCAGTACTCATAGAGGGACTGGCTGGGCAGACTACCTACAAACACCTTCTCATTGTCCACTGTGCCCATGCCGGAGGTATGTGTCAAGAAGTCGTTGAACCTGCACAGCATTGCAAGGTGTAGTGAGNGCCTATGCTTGCTGATGAATGTACACTCTATTGCTGCTGGATCATTGTGGCCTGTACATGCTGTCAGATACGTCACACCAGCCATGGCGCAGCAGGAGGTGTGTGCATGTGGTAAGGATGCATATGCAAGCTTTGCTTGGCAGGTGCATGGGTTGATGCTGCCACTGAATTGAGCAAATGACTGCCAGTTATGATCAGCAACACACTGCTGAAGGCCCACGTAGACACCAGTTCAGTCACTGTGATCTGCAGCATGTGGCAACTGCACCTGGTCAGCAAGGCAGTCACATATGACATTTGCAAAGCGCGGAATGCCTCGGTGGCTTATTTCTCACACAAAGCGTCCAAGAGCAAACCATGCTCGCTGTGCACTTTTCAGGTGACATTGAACAACACTTTGGGTACAAGTAAGCTTCAGCAGGCTTACAAAATGGTCTATCTTCTGTACCGGTGAGGCTGACACGGTTCTTGCCAGCAACGCATCGATGCGCTGCATTGGCTGGCTCATCTCGTGCATTGTTGCCCAGTTTGGTGTTGCTGTTACGGCCATAAGGCCGATACGCCATGCTGTTGATGCGCAGCTCTGCCTGCCGTGGCCAGTGCATCCGATTGGACACCACATCATTCAGCATTAGGCAAGCCATCTGCAGCATGGCTCAACAATCACATGCAGACACAGGCAAGCTCCTATTGCGGGCAAGGCAAGAAACCTGCGGACAAAAGGCACAGCAATTGATTCAGGAGCTGAAAGCATGATGTCCTCACCCAACACCAAGCAGTGGTGCATGATCTGCTGTGCCTTGACATTGCAACTTTTTCGCATGATGCCGCATCATAAGTGTTAGTGCGCACTGTGTACTTTCCAGCCTGTGCATCAACTTACATGCAGTTGTTCCGTCTGAGGGTTCTTCCTCAGGGGCGCAAGCTGGGCAACAGACAGCTCAAACACCCTCTCAGCTGACAGCATCTGCTCTTTGCCAGAAGCCCGCACCACCACTGGGCGACCAGGCATCACACGCAGCATAGCTGCCGGTATGAGTCTGTAGTCTGTGACCTGCCAGAAGGGATCTGCCAAGGCGATCCTGCAGTTCTGGCAGTAGTAGTGCTCTGGCATTGCAAGAGCATCCACCCCCACACAGGTGCAGTGCTGCCAGATCCCACAGGACTCATCCTGCAATGCCACAGCAGCACTAATGAAAANAAGCATCCTCGCTTATGTTTGCCCTGTGCTGCTCTGCACAGTTGCATGTGTCCTTATGATGGACATGCAGCTGCACACGTGCATGCATTCAAAACCTACGTAAGACGAAGAGAGAGAGTATGCATTCCACATTACACAACATCCTGCTGCAGTCCAAATTTTCCTTACCGCCAGCGCTTCATATGCGTAGTTGAAGTAGGACAGGTCTGCAATCCAGGTGCAGTACCAGGGCACTTGGTCTCTGTTGAGCAAGAAGCCGCCAAACAGCAGAAACATCATGATTGCCAGACTGCCCAACAAGTTAGCAACTCGGACTGAGGCCACTGCTGCACCAATAGCTTGACTCATGGTGGTGGCTGCTATGTTTGCAGAGATCAGAACACCTGCATAGTGCAGACAACATGGCTGATTGGCATGGGCATAGACGCCCGCTTCAGGAGTAAAAGCAGCTGCGTGCATGTATCGGACAGGCTACTGATGGCTGCTCTTGAACTGCCTGATCCTGTGCAAGGCTGTAGCAGAGCTGTGGGCATGGCAGGGCAATGCGTCCATCAGCCAGAAATGTGTCAAGGAGAAGATCCCATGTTGTGGACATTTCTGACCACCTGGGAAGGTGAGTCAGGCTGTACTTTGCATGCTGCGCTTTGCATGCTGCGCTGTGCATGCTANTGCCGGCTGGTGCTGGGTTCCCGGCCTGTGGACCTGTCGCGTCTGCTGTCCTGCCTGTCTGCAGCCTTGCCTGAAGCCTTGGTGGCTGAGACAGATGCTGGCTGGTACTTTTCAGCTGCACTACTTTGCTTGGCCACTGCCACGTCCTTGTGGCCTTTGACTGCAGCTGTGCCTGGCTGTCTTCCTGGGAGCTATTGCCATTTCCCTGTTCAGAGACCTGGTCCCTGTCAAGATTGGCAAGTGAGTAACCTCTGCATTCCTTGTTGTGGCTCAGAGTAGCTGCACCTTGTCACAGTCACATTGCCATTCTTGTTCATTTGCCTTCCAAAACACCCCATGGTGCATATCACAGCATGTCAGTGTGGTCCCCATCAATTATGCATCAAGATTTTGCTGTGTCAGTCTTTGTGTCACTGTGTCCAAGCTATCACAAACATTGACCAACATCAATGCCTACACATGTACTAGGCTCNCATGAAAGCTGTACATGAAGCTGTGCGTGAAAAACTGTACATGTAGGCAATGGGGAAGGCACCTGATGCACTGGCAGAGGAGTTGGACCCTAGGATGCTTGCAAAGTCTGCACCCTGCTGGAAGCCGGTCATCAACATGCCTTGCTGACTCACTTCAGCCTGTAGTACGCAGCCAAGATCACACTGTCCTTGCACATGCCCAAAGCTGGCTTGCAAGCACTTGCAAGCACTACAATGCTAAGATGTCAAAATGCACTGAATGTCCACTTGAATGTGCTTATGGCAGATGCTGAAAATTGCATCAGGCTTGAATGGCGGGCAGCTCAACGGCTTCATATTGTTGTAAGGGAACAGGGTTACTGTTCCCTTACAATGCATTACCATGTGATAAGCTATGGCTGTAGGGACAGGGATGTAGAAGTTCTTCTGTCGCAGGGCCTGTGATGCATACTGAGCAGCATGGCCTAGTTTCTCTTGATTGTAGCTGCAGGTCCAGTTGCTCAAAAGCTGACATATTGGGGCAGCTGCTGATGGATATTTGTAACATGCTGAGATCAGCATTTCAATCCACGCTGAGTCAGCAAGCTGGTCCCTGATGTCTGAGCCANAATGCTGTACAAGCAAAGCAGCATGGCACTTGTAGACATACCTTCTGAAGTTGGCCATACAGCCTGTCCGCCATCTTGTGTAAACACATGTCCTCCACTGCCTGTATGCAGCAGCCTTAGTGAAACTTACATGCTTTGATTCTGTATCAAGTCCAATTGCAAGTATGTTGCTAGCACCACAGGGGGGATGTTGCAAGTGGTTGTTACCCGATATAGCTCTTCCAAGCTGAGTGACACCCCTTGCTTGCTCTGGACAGCTGCAATTGCTCGCTCGAGCTTCGCCCAAGTCGTTGCCTCAAAGTCTGATGGCAGCTTGGGTTTGGCTGCGGGGCAAATGCACGTCAGGCTCCAACTCAGAGTTCTGCACTATGTCGATAGATCGTGTACACATACACTTCAGCGGCTTGATGGTCAACTTCTTAGCTGGACCTCCAGAAGTTGTTTTAACCAACCCTCCATGTATACTTTTGATGCCGGTATGGCCGTTCATCCTCGCAGAAACTCTGTTTCGCTGCTCGGATCAACCCTCCCCCACCGCACGCATACCTGTATACGGCAACGCAGGCACCCTGATGTCGATGCAAAGACGGATAGGTTGCAAGGGGTTGTGTGTTAGCTGGCTCAAATCTGCGTACGTCGTGTGAGCGCTCGGATTGTTTGCTTGGCGTTCAAGGTGTTGCTAACACAGTGTCCCAACGCAATCACANTGCGATCTATTGGCCTGTCAAGACTTGCAAGCTACAGTCATATCATGCACCATCATAAAACATATCTCACGCTGGTCAGGCTTGGCCAGATCTGATCATGCGCAGATGCAGACAGTGGGACAGTCATACTGAGATGTGTGCCTGTGAAGGGAAATGCAGTTGCATCAAGCTGCAGTGCAAAATACATCCTGTGTGTAGCAGCCCACATGTCCCAATGTCAAAGTGTTCAACAAGTACCATCTACCTGCCAGCCAATGTCCTACTCCTGCTGAAGTGTACATGTTGTCAGACAATTGCAGCTTTGCCAAGCACAGCCTAGAGCAGCAATACCCCGTCATGTACGCAGTTGCCAAGGTGCAGGCAAACAAGCTGTGTCCGTTAATATTCTGCAAACAGCTCAGCTGAACGCTCACCCAAATTGGGGCTGGACGATGCGTTGCTGAAGTTGAGCAGCTTGACAGCAATGAGCTCTATGGCTTCTGCAACAAGACCGTTCCCACTGAGCTGCAGTGTGTGCACATATGGCCACAAGGTCTGTGAGGGCAGCTGATGCTGTCACAGTTAAGCCGGCTTCACCTAGTGCTAAGAGCCTCACTGTGTTACGGAAGTTTTGCTGATTTTGGCAGAGTGACCACATGTCCCGCCAGACAATGTTGCCTCTGCCTCCTCTTCTTCTCTACGGCCCTCCTGAATGACACATTGCAGCCCAATTGGTGAGCTATGAAGCAAACAGGATGATGCGAGCGCCCTGCACTGTGGCTTAGCTTTTTCCATGTGGGCATCACTCAAGACATGGGTTGGGTTTCTGGGTTTGTCTGGCAATCAGCACATGCTATAGGAGACTGTTATGTGCTGACGTGTGATACTGACAAAGACAGGCAAGCTTTGTGACTGTGTCAAGCACCCGTGGCTGCCGCTGACAAGTCAAGTGCAGTGCTGCGACACTGGATCAGGCAAGTATAGGATGTGGTTCTAGCANAGCAGAACACGTCGCCAGACGCAAGCTGCCCCTGGCGATGACGAGGAGGAAGAGCCAGTACAAGAACCTGCCCAGATCGCTGTCAGTGCTGCTGATCTGGAGGCCGTACGGGACGACTGCAAACGATTTGCGTTCCTCCAAGCCATCATACAAAAGGGCGTAATTAAAGAGGCTGAGGCGAGACAGATGTACCGCGAACTACATGAACTCACCAATGGTAGGCAAGCTGGGCAGATGCCAGCACAACAGGGTGCCGCAGTTTGCCAAGACTGTGGTCTTGCAGATGCTGGCTGGGAAGATTTCATTGCAGACATCAACGAGCCTTTGGACTTCTTAAATCTCAAGCTCAAGCGCACGATCTTCAATGTAAGGCCATGTTTTCAGCCATGGACTAATGAGCTCGCCATGCATGGCTGACACCTGATCCTATGCAGTTAGACTGTGAATGGTATGTAGGCTTTGTAAATGAGGTAAGAGTGGAGCAGACATGCACACTGTGTCTGCAACCAAGGAAACATGCCATGTGCACTGCACACAAATGACGTGTCATGACTGTATGCACCAGACAGCATCGCCACTTGCAACTGTTCCGTGCACAGTCTGTGTCTGCAATAAAGTATAGCTCACACTTGTTTGTGTCGCAGCTACCAGATGAGAATTCAAAGCTTGGCTCTAGCTTCAAAATACCGCAAAGAGCGTACTTCCAGAGTCTGGTCAGTTTCTTCACTTTCTATGCCGAGCCTGCTTGGTAGAACAGACTCTCCGATGTTGCTGCTGTGTTTCCAGACCGCAGACATGCGTGGATTGCATTGCACTTCATGTGCTTGTCAAGCCTGTCGCGTCATGGTTTGCAGATCATACAGTGTGAAGCTTGATGTTGAGCAGGGCACANAGTCAACTTTGCTTCATGACTTCAGCAATGATGGATGTATACAGGATGACTAGTCACAAGCTCTCGTTTTGTATCAAGCCTTGCANCTCCTTCTTACCAACCTGGCCACTGCTGCAGGTATGACATGAAGCAGCTGTTCATCGGTGGAGAAGGCACCCTTGGCATCATCACAAAAGTGGCCATCCAGTGTCCTGTGAAGCCCTCCTCGGTACAGGTCACCTACNTACCAAGAGCCAAGGAGCCGTGAGTCTGACCCATGGCAAGGGGTATCAGGTTCTGCTAAACAAACACCTTACCGGGAACGTGCTGTGCAGTGGCCTGCTCCTTCAAATCAGCCTGCTTTGAACAGGCCCCCACGCAAAGACACAGCCAAATGGAAGATGAACAACGAGTGGATGCAGGACCGCAGACAAAAGTACCGAGCTGCTAAAGCTTTTGATGCCAAGCCTGCAGATTCTCGCTGGACAGGCCAGCCCAGCTCAGATAGTGACAATGCTGCTGATGCGGGCTATGATTGGTCAGCTTGGGATCGCAGCTCGGGACAGGAAAATGCAGCCACCGAATTGCCACAAGCAAGAGGCGACCTGAACTATGACTATGACACAGGCAGCAGGCAAGTTTCAGGCAGGGGTGCAGCACCTCCAGACCAGTTCAGGACATCAGGACCAGAGCAGGCNGGTCAGGCACAAGACACGCTGCGACTACACCTTTGTCAAGGACTTCTATGTGGATGTGGTGGCCGATCAGTACACAGTGGAAGAAAAGCAGAGGGTCAGTAGCCTCAATGAGGGCATTTTAACACACGGCCTTGCGGCACACATCTAATATGCTGTGCCTGTNGTGATCAATTATTGTCACGGTACACGTGTGGGACATGTATGACCGGCCAAAAATTTGCGAACCTCAGCGGGACGTCTTGTGGGATACTTGTGTATTGCTTGCTGCTGGCGGGGACTTGCTGCCATGTGATGTATATATGCTTGGTATCACACAATGAGTGGACTGCTATCGCCTTCGGCTCGGGACGCTGAGAGTATACGGGCCGTTTCTATTGGAAGGCTATGTTGGTGTCACGTATACATGCCGCTGTTTCCGAGACGGATTGCTATCTTATGATCGTCAGCAGCATGGCAGCAACGTGCGAGACAGGGACTTGTTTCCTACGCTACGCGCACACAATGCGCTTTCATGGAATGTGACCGGTGAAGGTAGAGGAACGACTCCCCTGACGGCCATGGCCATGCGTGACATTCGCAAGCTATGCAAGTCGCAAAAAGTCAAAACGCAGGTCAAAAACGATTTACACGGAACGCTTTGCGCACCTCGAAGATTTGAACGTTGAACGGCTTCCGTCATAACCGTTTGCAGCCTCTTCTTCGAAGTCAAATTAGCTCAAAAATCCAAGAGGACTGCAAGATCTGGACAGCTACTCTCCACAGTGCAGCATCCTGTACGAGCAACGGGCCTGCTGCGAAGTCCTTCAGTGTTGTTGCTCATTAAGCCTCCAGTTGTCCTGAGTTTCATCGAGCCTACACANACCTGCAGCTGCAGAGCGACATTTCACCTTCAGTGCACCGCTACAATGTGTTCTGGTCATCCTTCGAGGCATCTGGAGCCCCTTCCTCAGACAGCCCTATCAGCTGTGCATCAGGCTATGTGCAAGTTCCAGCAGACGCCAGTGGCCTCAAAGCCAACGGTGGCAAGTACAACAAATACAGATGCGTCAGCTATGGCTTGCAGGTCCTGTACCAAACCCTGCTTCAAGAGGATGCAGCCATCGGTTGGGAGTCTGCAGCCATCATTTGGTGTGCACCAGTCTATGCCAGAGACCCGTCCTGTGCTGGGCAGCCTCAGGTTGCCACCGAAAGCGCCCCTGATGACTACTCTGACACGTACGCCAACTTCACCAACCTGCAGAACTCCATCTCTCAGACTGTCAGTGACACGCTTCCCACCCTTGTTGAACCTCCCATTGTCATGGAGAACAGCACCGAAGATGGCGGTGCAGCAACTGAGTCAGCCTTTGACAGCTCAGGCTGCAGCTGTGTGCCAGCAGATGCCTTCATGCCTGACTTCCAGGACTACATCGCCTATCTTGGCGATCAAGTCAACAGCGGTGCAGCCAGGTTCTCTCACTACATCATCTGGAATGAATGCGCCAACTCATACTGGACAGACATCTCCCCTCGCATTGACGTTACCCAGCCGGTCTCGGCAGAAGGGCAGCAGACCTGGGTCAACACCTATGCCAACATGATCAAGCTCACTCAGGCAGTTGTGCAACAGCCAGCTTTGGTGTATGTCAGCACGGACAGGTGGTGGGGTGTGCCTCCCGTGCTCACCTCCTGGAACATTGGCCGAGCCCACATGGGGACAGAAAACCTCCTTCTGGGATTGTGGCAAGTCCTGGGGCTGGAAACCGAATGGAGTCTTGTCCTTCACGTCTATGGAGGCATCGATTCTCATGAGATGAATGGTGAAAATGGCATTGTCAATGCTTATGCCTGGCCAACTGTAAGTGTGGTGAGGGACTGGCAGACAAACCTTATGACTGCGCACAACCTTGACCTTGTTCCTGGTGGTGCCTGGCATGATGGGCTCACAGATCTTCCACAGCAGCGAGAAGAAGCTGGGGGCATTCAAGAGGACAAGCCTNCCCCTGCAGGGATGCATCGGATGCTTGCCGTTTCGCAGCTTGTGCCAAGCCAATGCTGAAAGGTAGCTTGCGCTTTGGGGGTCTGTACTGCTGCTGCTGCTGCCCTGCTGCTGCTGCTGCTCTGCTGCTGCTGCTGATGTGCTGTTGCTGCAACAGCCTTGGACTGTGGCCTCAGTATGCACACTGGCATCAGCAGACAAAGCAGCCTTCCAACCCCCCAAAACAGCATGATTGGGTCGAGGTGATGGGCTGAACGACACACCCTGTGCTTGAGGTGAAGCACTTGCTACAGCTGGCGCTGCTTCAGGCTGTGAATGGCCTGGAACACCTGCCTGGCTCGGCCCTGGGGATATGCCCTGCCCTGGTTCAATGCCCTGTCTAGCTTGTGGGCTCTGTCCTAATGGAAAGGCCTGACCTGTGTGTGTCGCATGCTGCAGTGACCCGCTGTGATGCTGCTGCTGCTGGTGGGGCCAGGCTTGCTGTAAGGCAGAAAGGCTTGTGCCTACGCCCTGACTGTTTTGCAGTGCAGCTACATCCGTCCCACTCAGGCTGTGGATTGGCAAGCTTTGCAGTGCTGACTCCTGAGATTCGCCTGCCCTGGGTCTCTCACCTACAACAATACAGACACGTATACGTGCTCAGCACAGTGCTGTGCCATAGGCTGGTCTGCATCGGGACATGCTGACTTCTGACAGAACTTGGCAGGGAGTTCTCACAGGTTTTGCTAGATTTTGCAATCGGCCAGAAAGCCAAGGATTTGATGACGATAGCAGGTCATAGCAGGGCAAATGTCAAAAAGTTAAACGCTAATCAGAAGGATTGCTCAGGGCTGACACAACGTATGCCTGCTGTGCTGTTGTAGCAAGCTGTCACCTGGTTTTGTTGGAGTTGGGCGCAGAATGCTATTGATATCAAAGGCCTGATTCTGGTCTTCATCATCAACAGTGGAGGGACTGGAACTGCCCTGAGGGGCCGGGTCCGGGTGGAACCCATTGAGAGGGGCTGACGGCATGGCAGATGACCCCAGCGCACCCCCAATGCGAGGCCTGATAGGTTGGGGCTTGGTCAGGCGGCTATGTGGTGGTGTGTTGAGGCTGCCTACAGCAACAGNGGTCCACTGCTGGATGCAAGGCTGATGCCACCTGTCACGATGCTGGGTTCACTGCCGAGGTCAGTCATGTCCACGCTGGGCTGACTGGTGACGCCAACAACCTCACTGCTCCTTTGCATGGCATCTGCAAATGACACACTCTAGTCAATGCACCTGCCATGTGCAGCACTTCTTGTGCCTCTAAAGCAGAATGTCAACAATTGCTACATGGCAGAGCCTGCCAAAGCAGCAATAGCATGATTCAAACATATGTGACAGACTACTGGCAATGTGAACAGATGTTGAATGACTTGATCACACTGGACGTATGCTACAAGGTATCGTGCAACCCTTGTCTGAGCAAAGTCTGTGAATGCCAGGCTGTGCTAGAGTCTGGGTCAGGGCGAGACATCAACAGGCACAAGTATGGCATGGAGGAGGCAGAGCAAGCACTGCAGCAGCCAGTGGTGCAGGCATTGCTGGACCTCTGCAAGTTCCGCAACACCCACCAAGCCTTCCTTGGCGATGTCAGTCCTTCTCTAGTGTTGGCTTGTACATGAGCCACCTGCAAAATTATATGCATNGATACTGTCCAAACTTGCCACCATAACCATCCAACACAATTACATACGCTGCTCCAGCTGTCATGTTCACCTGAAACATCACACAGCTTGATGCTATGCTGCGCGCTCAGCATGATGCTTGCAACAGATTCAGNCCCTAGGAGCTGAGCTACAGCTCATCTGTCTCAGCGTTTGCCTGCCAACTCTGTGACGTGTGTATGACACAGTAGAATAGTTGTAGCTTGAGGTTGTCACATTTGCTGTGGATCAGCATAAGGTACATGACATGCAAAGTACACGCCGGGAGGTGCATAGCATAGCGTATCACAGCACATATGATGCCAGCTGCCAAAGCAGGCTTGGTGCTCAAGTATAGAAAACAATGTGCTCACTTTGTGGCGTTATCTGCTGGGGAATCTGCACTCAGTATGTCAGTGCCAGGCGCCCAGATGTCTACGCATGAGCCATAATCAGCTCCTGTACCAGCACCTACCCAAAGCCTGCTGTCATTTGAGTCTGTGGCAGACACTGTGATAGCCAAGGGCTCCCTGCAAAGAAGTACAATGAGTGAAGGTGAGCACGATTGCCTACTGACATGCGGCATTTGGCTTGCAATGACATGACGGTACAACATATCCACTGCCACAGCCTTGCGAGTGACATCTTGCAAGCATACCAAGTCAGCCATAGTTGATGTTTATAAACCAAGCACATTCTATATACCTAGCTGGGCTCTTCAGGCAAGCATCCGTGTCATCATTTCCAGCAGCCACAAACACAGCAACACCAGCCTGAACAACTTCTGCAACTGCCAGGTCTAGCGCATACTGCGAGTTGCCTGCAGCAATGCCACAAATCACACATNACGGTACCTATCAACCACTATTAATCTTAGATGCTTCTCATATGGTGTGAAAAAGGTTTGTGCCTCTGCAACACTGTTCCTCATGCAGTGTCTAATAGGAGCCTTGCTTCATTTGCCCGTCACTGGGCACAGTGCTGTGCGTGTGCCATGGCGCGCTTCTTGCGACATTTTTGCAACCAGTCTGCATACTGTGGGTTGAAGTCCATTGCCTCTTTCCATTCTTCATATGTCAACAATGAATCAGCTGGCTGAGTAGGCTGCCCCTTAGGCTTGGCCCCTCCAGGGCTTTGGGGCTGTTCAAATCTGGCCCCTCCAGGGCTGTGAGGCTGTCCAAACTTGGCCCCTCCAAAGCTGTGAGGCTGTCCAACATTGGGCCCTTTGGCTGCAATGTGTGCATCAGGCTGCATGTCAGTTTGCTTGAAGGCAGGGGAGAAAGTGAATGGCTCGGCTTTTGTTGTAGGCAACCACGAGCTCAAGGAGACACCAGTCTTAGGTTGTCTATGCTGCAAAGCTGCACTGAAGAGATAATCAGGTTTCTGCTGCAAACGTGGCCTTGCTTTGATGTGAATAGTGTCCATTGCCTGCTGAGCTGTAGGGCGAGGTGGGATTGGTGGAGGCTGGGTGACTGGTACAACATTGACAACCTGGCAGGTACACAGTGAGATAATGGAGGCGTTTNGGTTTGACGAAGGCTCAGGGAGTCACCAGCAAGGAGAGTCTATGTCAGCACTGGCTTCATGCGTGACATAGCTTGTTTTTAAACTGACTTCGCCAGCATGAAGCCACAACTGCAATGTGCTCTGTGTGCAGACCAGTATAGCACTGTGAAAAATTTTACATGAAACATGCCATTGGGTCACAGTCTGCTGCAGTTGAGCAGCACTGCTGTACCATATGTTGCATGCATCTTGCACTCCCATCATATGGCTTGATCAACATACAAGGCATCATATGCTTGCACCTCGGCGCTTCAGACTTGACTGAGACAGCGATGTAGGTGTTGTCTGACTTCTGTACTTGTAAAAGCCTCGCAATGCATGTCATGAGCAACTGTTCACATGCATCCATTGTAAAGTGCAATGCGCCATTCTGTGCTACAGGTGTACGCAGCTGAGCCAATGCTTGGCGTGCAATTCACTGTGGAGGATGTCGCCAAGCCTCTCAGTGCACTGACAATCAGCCACAAGTAAGCCTCATCATTGCACATCTGCAAAACCTGTGCCCTGTGGCCCAACGCCTCACATAAATGCACAGCTATGCTGTATGAGACAGGACAGTCTGCTGCAGTGCTGCTGGCAGCTGTAGNCCAGTATGGTGACCCTCTTCACAGTGACCCTGCCCAAAAATGAGACCAGAGTTCTGGGCACCAGTGTCTGCGTTTCACTGTGGATACTACTGAGTACAACAGCCATTTGATGTCATGACCAGAATTCCGGGGACAGAGCCAGACGCTGTAGCAAGAGCTTGCTAAGCGGCCATAGAGTCAGCCTGCACGAAGGTTGTCGTGCAAGTCAGCAGGGCTCATCAAGCACCGGCAATGGCCTATGCTGCTGCTAAGCAAGCAGGGATTACCACAATACAATTGCAAAGCGCACCCTACTTGAAGGGCCTGACTGCTGGGCTTCTGTNGTTGCATGTCATGTCAATATAGATCAGAGCAATCACAGCATCATGGTACACAATTTGACCTGAGGCACTGTCTGCTAGGCACAGTCCCACACTTGGTCATCAAATCGGAGATGCTGACTCAACACGTGCTTTGCAGCTTTGCATGACTCTAAAAATAAAGGCAAGGTAACTTGACGTAGCAGCTGTACATGAGCTTTTGCCTGCTGTACCTTTTCCCCCTGATGTACAAGACCCCACCGGGCGCCTGCAGCAAAAGCCCCTGCCTGAGGATTTTGACCTGCCCTACAGGCACCTGGTAGTAGCACTGGCAGCGCTCGCGGATTGGCCACAAAGTGTGCTTTNTATAACACACCGATAGTGGCTGAGCATCAAGTAGTTGATGCACAACGACAATATCGCAATCTCCACCAAACAGCTTCCAAGAAAATTTTGACTCTGCATGAGAGGAGTGTTAATCATACTGCACCACTCAAGATTAGGATTCAGCTGTATATCCTATCTGCTGCAGGCACAAATCAGTAACCTGCCTTTCCACTGGCAAGTGAAAGATGAGAACCTAGCAGCAGGCCTGTGCTACACCTCTGGGACCACAGGCAACCCCAAGGTATGGGCTTCAAGGAACCCTGATTGACCAATGCACTGCCTTCTGTGTGGCATGAATCTGCCGCGTAGCTGTCAGCCTTGCTACAAGTTGCATCATCTGCAGTCCAGCAGACAGACCTTNGCGTGGAAGGGTTGTGCAAGGCATGTCAAGCCACCTTGTGAAGCCTAATGATATTGCACAATTTGCTATGGTGGCAGCAGCAACCTTGCAATTTCCCACAGGACAAGTGCGTGGACTTGAACAGCTTACAGTTGTTTCTGTTGCTGTATTGATGCAGTATGTAGACAGAATGCTGCAACTCTGCATGCATGGCAAAAGGCATGCCCTTGTGACTCACATGTCTGCATCCAATAAGGCTTGCATTTGCATCATTCACCACCAAGTTTGCGGTCATCCAGCCAAGTTTGTTGAGCATATGAAGAATTCGGCCGCATGGCCTGACATACAGCATGCATCAAAGCAAATGTTGTTGCAGGAAGCGTGGTACAGCTCGAGGGAGCACTGTGTGAGAAGAACGTTTGCATCATGCTATCATGCATCTGAGAGGCGCATTCCTAGTCACGTCACAGTCAACACATTGAGGCAGCCAGTGGGCTGAATGCGCACCTCATCGCCCAGAATGCAGTTGGTGTTCTGACTCCAGTTGTTCATCATCCACTTCAGACTCACCTCCTGCAGTATCGAGGATGCTGGTGATGGTCAATCATACAGCGAGACGAACAGCATGCAGTCATGATGTTATGCTGCNTTGCTGCAATGGTGAGTCAGAATCATTCTGGTGCAACACATGAGCCCGCTTGGTATGGGCTCCGTCCATGTAGCGCGCTGCTATACAGACGTTCTGTCCAATACGCAATACATAAAGCATTTCTACATCATGGCAGTCCTTAGCTGCTGTCAACATGCACTTCCGTCCTATTTACTGTTTGCTGTGCAGCTCATTGTGATGCATGCAACCAGAAACCAGGCATTGTTGTGTCAAGGCGTTTTTATAAAACATGTCTGTAGAGGTGCTGGCAGACATGTTGCAGCCCTTACAACNATGTTTCCTCGGGGTCCTCAGAGACTGGTGCTGTCCATGGGACTGGCACAGGCTGTGCAGGAAACTTCTCTGCATCCCTAGGACCTGCTGGAGCAAGAGGTTCACAGCTGTCTACTGCATTAGCAATTGCTGTGGCTGAATCCGATGGTGCTTGAGCTCTGAGCTTTGCCAACTCCTGCCGCAGCTTTGTGCCCATGCCTACAAGAGCTCAGGCTATACACAATAGCTTGCATCACAAGCACCCATGAAATTATTACATCTTGGTACAGCAACCAGACACAGGCAGTGCACACGTTTCTACTTGCAGCAACAACATGTTGCTGTGATCTCAAGGGGTTGCTGTCTTGTATATAGGAAGCTGAGGCAGGTGGCCAGACTGCAGATGCTAGCAGGCTGCAAGATGTCATGAGCCGATGCGGCGCATTGGGCTCACACCGCCTGAAAGCAACCTTCAAGGTGGCCAACCTGGAGCAGGACCTCACTCGCCTGCTCAAGTCTGGCAATGTAGAGCAGCACCGGGATGTGCTGGAGCGGCCCCAAGCCTCTGCTGCCCTGGCAGGTAACACCCCTTGTGCTTACTGCCATAGGAAATCTTGTGTGACTGCTGCTGAAGTTGAAGGGANCGCCAGTGAAGACGAAGCGCCTTCATCCTCAACTGCATTGCTCTGTTTGCCTTCAGACTCTGCCTTCAATGCAGCAAGCTGGGCTTTCAGTTTAGNCAAGCATCAAATTTTTGATGTAAAAGCTTGGTTGACCTGCTTACCCAGTTGCTGAATGGCCACAATGGCCATGCACCCTGAACCCTAAATCATAAACCCTGGACTTGTGACTGAACATCAAATTTTCAAGTTGAAAGCTTGGTAGGCCTGCTTACCCAGTTGCTGAATGGCATTTNCCCATTGGCTGTTCCTTGGAAAGGACCCTAGGGACTCTGGCATTGGCCCACCTCATTGGCCTCCTCATCTTGCTGGGCGCTGGAATCTACATTGGCTTTGCAACTGCTGCTGCAGCTGCTGCTCTNTGTACAGCTAGCACATGCTTCAAGGGACAAGCAGAAGACTCACAAGCAATCGTGGCGAAAAACAAGCTGCAGATCCCTATTCTCGACTGCAACTCTGCCAAATTCAGGTGCAGGCAAACTGGCAATGGCCTCTGCAGCAGCTTGTTGTACAAGGCGCTGGTCGAGATCGGGGTTCACTCGACGCGAGAATGCCCCGGCAAACTGTATTAAACGAGCTCTCACGTACTCCTGCAGGCGCAGGAACGTTGAGAACTGCAGGCGTTCAACACTCGCAAGTCCGTTTGTGCAAATCGTGCCACCTCAAGGATCCTAGGTGAGACACCCTGCAGTTCTGGGGGCAGTCTGATGCCTTGGTGCTCCTCAACCATNCAGTCGACTTCCCCCTCATCACTCAGCCGACACCTTGTTGATTTCTTATCCTCAGTCATTCCGTGCACCTCAATCATTCAGTGCAACACGAATCTGTCTTGCTAGCAAGACACACTGCATCAATTAAAGCTTGCACACCATCATCACCCTCAACAAGAAACAAACTCCTGTACCACGTCACATAAGGGAAAATGGAAACCGCCTCTTGGTAAGCTACATGTTCTGACACCTATTCATGTCACATGGCATTGTTGCATGACAGNAGGTGCTGGTTCAGGCAACACTCGCTTGTTGAGGCTCATCATGCACACAGCCCTGTCCAAGGCTCAGCCAGCTGTATCGTGAGTGCAGGGGGTGTTTAGGGGCTTGGGGGACACCAAAAGCCCCTTGTATGCCACCCTGATCTGCAATGGTGTGAATGTGCTGCTTGATGCTCTCTTCATCATCTCATTTGGCTGGGGGGTGCGTGGAGCGGCCTGGGCTACCATTATTGGCCAGGNCTCAGATTCTGTCAGCAGTAACATGTTCAGCTGACGCCCAATACCACAAGGTTATTCTCTGATGTGTTGTTACTGGGCAGTTGTATCTGTGTTGTGATGGGGTTGGTCAGACCAATCTATGTAGTTTAGCCAGTGCCATGGATCTGTAATGTCTAGAAACTCTGTCCCGGTCGTGCAGGGTGGCTCAGANAGCACCACGCTGCATGCACAAATCACGCTCTGTGGCTGAAACAGGCTTTGACACTATTGCGAGTCCCGTGTGCTTTTCTTCTGTTTTGTTGGTGTCTTGCAAGCAGTCAGAGGTGAGTGGCTACCTGATCATACTCTCCAAAACTAGCAAAGGCTCCAGCATCACTTCCCATGAACTCATCAAACTTGCTGTCGTCAAGAGCGTCGTCCTCTGTGGAAGCTGGTTTTGGCGCAGGCGCAGCTCCTGGCTCCTGCACACCACTACTTCAGGTCAAAGCCTGCAAGTTTTGGGAACAGCCTTAGCTGCAGCTCTGAGAGCTTGGCAGCACTGAGTAGCACACATCGTCCAGTGCGACAGCAACAAAAGGCATGTGCTGGCAGCAACACAGGACAGCAAAGTGTACCTGTCCTACAACCCCTGGACGGGCAGGTCCAATGTCGGATCTGGTCGTGAAGCCAGTGGCACCACGACCGAGACCAGGCACGTAGTTGCTGGGTGCATGGACAGTGTTGAAGTCGATTTTGGAGCCAGGCGCACGAGCTGGTGGCCTCGGTATGTTGGCCATGCTGATCACGCTTACGCTGTACACTCGCTGGATGCCGAAATGCTCGCCGACTGTCTGAAAAGACCACTGCAGGGGATTGACACTCAGCCACGAGGCCGGCTTTGATGTGCAGGCAGCACTGTCAGTGCACAAGGTACTGCAAAGTACGCATTCACTGGACACGGCTAATGAGCATCAGTTCAACAAAGCATGAGGGTGGGCATTGCGAAAGGTGCACCAATTGCTCCATCCGGAGAGAACGCATGGCGTAGAGCTTCCGTGCGTCCCAATCTGCAAGGTGCCATATGACTGTCGTCGGTCGATGTCCTCGGTTGTGCAGACAGAAAAGAGCTACTCTGAGCAGTAGAATGCAGTCANTCAACAGTTGAGTTGCGTTCAGCAGTCAGGTATACTTATCTCATGCATAGTCAAATCATCTTGCATGTATGTGTCCAGGTTGCACTGCTGGGTGTGCTTGCATGCAAACGGGCACTTGCGTTGCATGGGCACTTGCATGGGTACTCAATGCAACATGGGTTGGCATCAGCTCGGGTACTGACCTGCAGCTGTGTGGAGATATCATCCATGATCCTAGCCTCCCGCCCAAAGTCAAATTCCAGCTTGATCTGTTTGGCAAGCTCTACCACAGCTGAAGTCAGGTCGAACTTCATCTCAGTCCTTTGAAGGAACTGTGCTGCTGCTTTGACATTACCCAGGTCTAGGGCCATTGTTGGGTATGCATCTGGGTATTGCACTTTGACAGCCACAATGCCCTTTTTGGGCCCATGCTTTGATTTACGTGCATCTGTGGCTGCTATGGCTGCGTTGGAGACTGTGGATGATGCTGCAGAAGAAGCTGGAGGCAGTCTTAAGATGCTGCCAGGCATCAGCTTGGAGACATCCACGCCTGCAGACAGTGACCAAGGCAGTGCATCAACCAAGCTGAAGATGTCTCAGTGTCACTCACTTGAAACATCCTTGTACTGCAGATCTTCAGTCTGTACCATACATCCCAAACATTTCGAAAAGGTGTCAGAGACGTTTGACAAAACCAGGTTATGAAACATTCTCTGAAATGTCTGAAGTGACAAATTGTTCACATGCACATGGCTCAAAGCTNCGATGCTTCTGCCAAGCTGCAGTCACATTTTTGATTGTGCAAGAATGCAGTGAAGGTAGGTCATTTTGTGACAGGCATGCGGGTACTGACACCAGTTGCAGGTGTTCAGCATGTAGATGCCCAAAAGTCATGCCTCGGCAACTGCTGTGCACAATGCACAGCAGAGTGGCAAACTTGCAATACGGCTTGTCCAAGGTACCACTACCTTGGTCAAACATGTGAAGGATACTCGTGCACTGTTGCGTGCTATAATGTCGTGTGGGAGGCAACACATGCAATCCTTGCATGCGTGCAGGATGCTATGCAGTATANAGGGCCAGCGCCTTGTCAACGCTCAAGCACCTGCTATGCGCCACGGCCTGCGCGGAGTCTCGACATGCATGCAACTTTATTGCACCTTTCGAATCCCAGGCAGCCTGCGCAGGCAGTCAGCTAGACGTTGTAAACACCTGCAGAACCAACGTACGCCCTGACAGCAAAAATGCAGGCCAAATAACCTCTTCGTGACGCCTGCATCGCATTCTGACATAGCATGGCAAGCGAGTCGATGTACACAACACACACGCTCAGTTGTATGCTTCTGAGATTTTGCGTTCAGCCCCTGTGTCGCTCACCTTGCGTCTGACCAACCGTGTTCTCGGCCGGGCTCAAGCTGTCAGTGGCTCGGCAACCTGTTCAGCAAGTCCCCGGCTGCACCAAGATGGACGAGATAGAGGCGCACAGAGCANCTGACGCGAATTGTCTTTGCTAGTTCCCGCTGCTCCTCCTACAGCAGCATGACTCGAATATGTTTTCTATGCAAGATGTAAGATTTCTTTGCTAATGAGCTGCTTAAGAGCAGGCATGCATTGAAGCCTATTTTGTGCATGGTGCAAAATCAGCATCATATTGGCGCAGTCATGCTGTAAGAATGCATAAGACAAGGTAGCCAGCTATGATGTCAATGCATCTGGACAGTCCCGTGGTGTTCTTTGCTGGATGTTTGAGCTTATCAAAGTCACTGTGTAAGCATTGATTTTGCGCTCAGTGGTTGCAACACAACATGCATCAACATGACTCTCTGCCTCCTAGCAGCAAGACTGCGTGCAACGGCGCTAGAGCATAACCTGAGCTGTCATACAATGTGTGGGGCATGCACAAGGGCTGCATCATGCTCTTCCAAGTACAGCAGTGCAACNCGCGGGTAAGCACACGCACTGGGCACGATGCTGTGCTCAGCGGCGTGTTTAGTGCTGGTTGTCTTCAATGCTGCAACTAGCAATGCTCGACCGCGCGCTTGAACGGCAAGTTGCTCGACTGCAATAACAAACTTGGTAGCCTTTTTTGCAGGTACTTCTGCTGGTGCCATGTCTGCGCCTTGACCGAGCAGATGGATTCTAGTTTCAGAACATTTGAGGTATGTCGTTGCATCGAGACATGAGACGCCCTGCTGACAATCGTGCTGACAACTAGAGCCGACTGCAGGAGGCCTTAGCCCGCCTCAAGGCCGATGCCCTCGCCACAGAGCAGGCCGGTGAACGTGGGGAACGCAGANTGCCCGTCTCTCTCTCTCCCTGCTGCTTCCCCCATCTCCTTCTCCCTCTTCCCCCTTCCATACGNCCCATGCACTATCACTAGTGCACCGTTACAAAATTGTGCTGCTTCAGAGAAGTCATGCTAGGCTTCATGCACAAAGTGCACCGCGTGGCAGTGGACATCATGAGCTGCATTGCAATTGGACTTGGCCTCCCGGAAGACAACTACATCAAGGTGAGTACAGCTGCTCTTAGCGCTTAACAACGCTTGCATGACATCGCTTGCCAATCTGCACTTGCAATGTAACATGCACTGTACTGTCACCTTTTCATGGCAACAATTGCTGTTATGCTTTGTCCAAAGCATTTTTCCCAGCTGCCTGTGCTGTGATGCATGTGAGTGCATACCATATTTGTGTGTACGTGCTTTTTGTTGCTGTGTGTGACATCTCACCTTCTTCTGTATGCTGGCTTATGNAACAAATTGCGATGCATCTGCACCTAAGCAGGTAACGACGGGCTTAGAATTGCAGACAATCACCCAGCTTTTTGAGGGTGCTGGCAACCCATATACATCGCTTGAACTGTACACGGAAACCACATAGGTTTCAATCAAGTCCGAGGACCTGGCAATAGTTCTGCTTGTTGCCAGCAAAGTGAGCGTAATGTCACAGCAGAAGGCACATGCCATGAGTGTGAATGTTTTGTTCATGAGCATGCTGTTTTGCACAGGAGCGCCAATAGTTGCAGCAAAATTGCAGTGGACGATACAGCATGCAGTGAAACAATCACTTGTGGCAGGTGTGTTACACGCAGAGTATAGCACTTGCAGATATCAACACGCACAACTGAGTGCAATACACTGCAACTGCGTGCACTGCAAAGCCACATAATATCGCAGGATCTGATTCTGAACACACAGGAACACTTGGGCAAGCTACTTGACTTAGCATGTCTTGCTGCAGCTACAAATACCTGTCAAGCTGCTGTGGGGAAGCCCTGGGATGGTTTGGGCCCCTGCTGTGGGGACTTGGGGGTGTACCAGAAGGGTACATGGGACCCTCCCAGCTGCCTTGGCCTCTCTGATGATTTCCAGGGCCCATGTGCTGAAAGTCACCATGCATATGAGGTTCCCAGTGGCTGTGTTGGGGTNGGTGACAGCCCAGTTGGAGCGTGGCACGCTGTATGACCTGCTGCACAATGACACGGTCAGCCCAGATACACTCTGTTGTTGCTTGAATGAAACCAACCATGTTGGTGTGGTGCTGGTGCCTCCTGATGTAAGGCTGTCCTGCAGCATGCACACGAGACACTGCTCTTGATGTCAGTGCACAGGCTGTGTGCACAGATGCTTGGTTGTCAGTTGGACAGGTAGGCAGGAGCAAGTACAGATTATTCTATGAGGACCAAATGTTGCATACCTGGCTGAGGCTTTGCTGACTAATCAGACACTGCACCACTCAGGACCTGAGAAGTTGCTCTGACACTCAACAGCCTAGTCAAGTGCAGTAGCGTGCGACCAGCATGGCATGGTCCCCATGCACGACTTGTCTTTGCAAACCCATCAGCTGAATATCATCTNTGCAGTGGCTAAGCTGTGTGTCACACCAAAATTGTGTCATACGATGTGCTGGTGTGCATGTATTCTATCTTTTGTATCGGGTCAATGACTGCTGTGAAATGAAATTGTCTCATGTGCCCAAATGCTAGTAGCAGTAATGTGGCTTCCAACATTTGCAGATGTGAACAGGATGAGGTGTTTGATGTGTTACGATGGCTAGATCGCATTCTGATCCGGATAGCCACCAAGTTTGGTGACTTCCAGAAAGAGAACCCAGATAGCTTTCATTGGCCGCCCAGCTTTGCCTTTTTGCCACAGTTCTTGTTCCACATGCGACGCTCTCAGTTTCTTCAGGTACTACGTCATGCATTTCCATTGCNACTGGCTGCAAGTCACATCAGCAGGTGCCGCGCCGGCGAAGTTGTCTTGGTTGTTGCAGCTCAAGAGCTGTGCTGTTACCGAATCCATGATGCTGCCTCTGGGTTGCCAATGTCACTCTTACTCACACCTACGCAGGAACCACCTCCCGCCTGTTACAGCAGCACACCTTTCTGGAACCCCATCCAAGCCATTAACCTAGNTGCATTGCATAATGAGTCTCTCTGCATGCTGGCTTCTGCGCATTACACAAGTGTCCAAAGCAACACAACCTGAGCCAGATTCATCAGAGCATGGCTGTGCACCTTCACCGTTCAACCCACGTGAAATTGCTGAGCACACCGACCGTGAAATTGTCTCACAAAACCACATGCTTTGCAGTTAATTACAAGACTATGCAGCTTTTGTCCATGTGGTGCACATAGGAGAGTCCTTTGCTGCTGTACAAATATCATTCACCACTGACAGCACTACAAGTACAGAATTGTGCATATCTCTACCAACATTGCCTTATACACCTGTCTGGTACTCAACAAGCACATAGCTGAACAACAGACATATGCAAATCATGTGAGCCTGCCTTTGGTGTGCTTCAGCAGGAAGGCCGAGGTTGATGTGATGCAACCTAAACAGATCAACAAGCTGCAGAAAGCAGATGGTACCACAGCTGCTTCTCTAGTTGGACTTTGCCTTCACAGCATACGAGCAATTCAGCAGGTATGACATAAGCTTCACTCTGAACCCAGCATGCAACTTCAACATCTGCAACACTATATCNCCATGTTGTTTTAGAACCAGCGCGGATCCTGGACATGCGACCTGTGACCTGGGCGCTTGCTAGCCTTGTTGTGAAACTGCCTGCCCTGCACAAAACGCAATACAGTAGCTTGTGGGTATGTTTTTGGCATTGTTTGTACGACACTCAGTTGTGCAGATTGCGTGCCAACAGCCACATAAATCACAGTGTGCACTACTTGGCCAGCCATTGATATCACGCCCTTGTTGACTTGTGTAGATGTCATTCAGCACCTCTTAGTAATGCTTACAATACCAATTACCGATTGCTTTATTGAGCTGAGTTGTGCTCCTTCAACCAGCTCCGACACCACGCTTTGTCACCACTGATGGCATGACTCAGGCCTGTGTACGCTCNTGGTGGGTGCTTAACAGAGAATGATTGTGTACATATACACAGCAGTGCATTGGCAGGCTAACCTGCAGCTTCCTTTGCCTGTCTTGCGTTCTTCGCTCCTGGTATTGGCACTGCCCCTTTGCAGATGGTCCAGTTGATTGCCACCTACATGGTCAGTGCTGTATGAGCATTGGCAACCTCAGCTAAACTTGTTAGGTACGCGCCCAATTGCAGCTACAAGCTGCAATGCTTATGACATCTACTCATACAGAATGTCAGAGCCTGACATTGCTGGCTGCTCACAAGCATTGGCTGCAGTCAACAGCATCCATGCCCTGTGCGTAACACACCACATGTACATGTACGAGTGCCTGTGCAAGTGCTTTAGATCCTCAGACACATGACCTTCCATGATATCTTTGATATGGCAGGCTGCAGTTAGACATCAGCCATGACCAGCTCTTGCTGCATTACCCTGCAAATAACATGCTCTACTACACACCTGCCCGCATGTCTTGCCCTGATGACCAGAGCCAATGTCCCGCATGAGGCTCAGCAGAGGTTGCACCTCAGCCACCCGCTCCTTGTTGATTGTAGCTCCTCTTGGTCCCTTTGGAAGATTGTTCTCTGTAAACTTGCCTGCTCACAACACATTACAATGGTCAAGCTGCTAGCGCTCAACCAACAGCGCTCATAACAATGACACAGCTGTTGTTTCCCGCGCCAGCATTTGAGTTGGGAAGATAACGTGCATCAGAGTACAACGAACAGGCAAGTGAACCAGAAGTGATACTGCATATCTGGACTGTGCAATGTTTGACCCATCCTTCCAGCTTCTTGCTTTGCATCCAAGCACACACCTGTCAGAAGGCCCTGTGCCAAGGGANAGCATTGTATGAGAGCATGTTATCATGCCATGTGCGTATGCAGTGTGGTGCTTCTGTGTCAAGCATAGTTGCATGCAAGATGTCATCCTGTACCTGCTGTGCAGCACTTGCTCTCTACCGCTACCTGCATCAGCAATTCCAGGACGTGTCAGTGCAAACATATCATCTACGCTGCCGTTCATAAACATGTCAGTTTGCACACAGGTCTCTACACTGTGTCGTGTTTTCTGTCCTCACGCAGGCATCTCTGGTTTGATAGAACATGGCAACTTCTATCAGCAGAAATGCTCTTGCTGGCAGCTTGTGCAGTTGTCAGGCNTTTAAAACACAAACACAGCTTGCATTGTATTACACAAATCAGATCTGTAGGTGCAGCATGCCTATGAGTACCTTGGGCTCTACCTCAGAGCAAGAATGCAGCTTGCATTCACTGATATAATGAAGTTTGCAGGTGCAGCATGCTGCTGAGTACCTTGGGGCTCTTCAGCAGGACAACATCACGTTGTCGACAGCAGAGAGGCAGCAGCTAATCTGGGANCTGCCTTCTCAGCCAGAGAACTACCTGCACAGGTGTGGCTACCCCCTAATGCTTCTTGTTGCACAAAATTGCATATTGTCTTCTGCACATCATCTCCTGCACACGTTCTGCACAACTGCTGCTTGAGATAACATTGCTGTTGATTCAGTTGCGGACTTGGGTTGTGTGCTTGTCGTGAGTCTGACATCAGTGTCACATGCTCCTGACTGCTGCNTGGCAATAAGCAGTGAAGCACATATACTGCAGATCACACACACACATGTCCAACATGACCTAGTAGGGTATGTTATGTTGAGGCTTCTGTTGCAGGCCCAAGCTTGCCTGATCCTGCAGCACAACAGAAGGGCANGCACACCCTGTAAATCCTCCCTCCTGAAAATTTTGCATCTTTATTCTCAATATTGTCAATGCAACCAATGGCTGCCATAGTTGTACCAAATTCGCTGAGCTTGTCAACAATTGCTATGTGGCATTGCTACCTACACACAGAGCCTCAAGCTAAAGCAGTTGCTGTGTTGAGCACATTTGTTCAAACTGGCTATTGATGGCATCACAGCAATGCAAAGCTTACGTGTCTCCAAACACAGCCACTTTGTCAGTTTGCACATGCATGACTTTGTATATTGANACGGTTGCATGTCAGTCAGCAGGGCAATCATTTGGTGCTTCTGCATACATTGTGGACTATGGGACAGTGGACTATGGGACAATGTACACAGGCCTGATGTAGGTAGCTGCAATTGAGAAGTATGAGGGCAAGGGCAGCATAGGCCTGCCTGGCTCTGACAGTGTCAAGGGGCAGCACCTCCTCACCTTCCTGCCTGCCTTCACTGCTTTTGTGCTGCGGCTTCAGGAGCTCCTGGCAGGTACCATGCATCAGCCTGTGTCAAGTTGCAGGCGCAGGTGGCGTGCAGTACTTGCTGTGTATGCCCATGCAAGCCGACCAACTGTGTTTGCCTTTGACAATAGAGCCACTTCCAATGCCACCACCACCATGTCACCACCTCCCATGCTAGCAGTGTGTGAGGGGTATACACCAGCCTCCTGCATTCACAACATTGTCTCGCGCTGGACAGCATACCCTCTCATCAAGAGCAAAAGCTAGCTCACATCCTTGCAGTGACATCAACCAGCCCAGGGTTGACATGATGTACAAATTCTGCCACAAGCTTGCCCATGGTGATGCGCTGGTCGCTTGCCCAACATGCCGTCTGTAACCCACATTGTGTTGACAGCAAGATGCATCAAGGCCCCAGTTGTGCCTGGCTGTTGCATCATACTGGGTATCCATTGTTGTCTGGAATGCTGCAGAGGGACAGCCAGCAGGCGCTGCCAGTAGAGCTCCTAGCCAGCTGACCAGCCTCCGCAGGGACAACAGTGATGCCAGTAGTGTCAAGAGCAACGGCAGAGANGTTGGCTGTGACATCCTTGCTGACGTTTCGTGATCAACCGTTTGTATAGTCGCAGCTGCCTCAGTGCTATGGGAACACCATACATGCTGTGTATGCAAGCAAAATCANTTTGATGCGTACTTTGGTATGCTGTGGCAGGGGCAGCACTACAACTCTTCATCGCGTGCTTAGGTTCTTGGCACCTTCAGCAATGGTAGAGTGGAGTCATGGATTCATATGCGTGCCCTGAAGCCAGCAGAAATGTGCACACCTGACATGGCCATCTGCATAGCACGGCGCTTAGCACATTTCCACAATGCACACATAGCTGAAGACAAGCAACCACAGGTCTTTCAGACCATCCTTGACTGGTGAGGTTTTGCCATGCTTACAACTGTTAGAATGTGTATGTGCGCAGCTTGGTCTATGGACTTCAGCACTGTGTGCCTCATTGATCTCCATTGCGTGGTCGGAAGCATTACACAGCTTTGTACTGGTGTCCATGCAGTCCTCCTTACTGGATGAGGGTCTGTTGCTGCTCAGGCTTCAAGTAAGTCAAGAACTTGACTATCCAGACCCTGACAAACAGAAAGCCAAGGATGCTGTGGACTTTGCTGCCATGCGGCAAGAGGTGCAAGAAATGCAGGACGTATGCAACCAGCTACATGCACCTGTTGTTTGGAGTCACAATGATCTGTTGTCTGGCAACATCATGATCCCCTTTGAGGTACATCATCTTTCCCACCATGTAGCGGGCACGGGCAACCACGCATGTCCTGCCAGCCTGGCTTGCCTCCAAAATCTGTCAAAGTTGAACATGCTACTTACATGTCAAGCTTGTGATATACAAGTATAGGCGAAAGTGAACAACTCTCACATGAGAAATGCAGCAGCAGCAGCAGACAACTCANCGTGTGCTTCAAAACACTAGCACAACTGGCCATGCTGTCATCAGCGCTGCACGTGTGATCTGTCATCAACCATGTCAAATCCGGGTGTCATTTGCAAAAAGTGCCCACAGTATAGCATGGGAGACTGGCTTGCTGTGGGCTGAGTTTGCCAAGATGAATGTCTCAAGACATGACCACATTGTGGTTCATACCTCTCTGCAGCCAAGCATGACACCCAGCACATTGGTCTCAACAATGTTGATCAGCTCAGCATCAGAGTAGTCCCCTAAAACGCCATACTTGTAGGCATTGGAGCCCGCATTATTGATCCTGAATCACATGGCAGGCAAACAATGTTTGTAGCAGCAAAATGATATGGCCAGTGATTTTCTGTGCGGTAGTCGAAATAATGCTGGTGTAGACAGTCTGTCAGATGGTCACAAAAAAGCAGTAGTAACAGGACAAGTTATCATGACCAGCCAGCGTGCAATGCAAGCAAACAGGAAAGGAAGCCAAGGCCGCTTCACCTGACTCATGCTCGGAGTCCGCTGCAGAGCCAGCACCTAAATCATCCTTCTGGTGAGTGCTATTTGTGCTTTCCTGGCATACTTCCTGCGCCATGTCATCTGCACACAGCACCAATTTATGAGATCAAGTCGGAACAAACAGCAGTCCGCAAGCAAGTCCAGCATAGCAAATACCACTGCCAGAGTGTATAAGANTCACCCAACCCCCAGCAGCAGCTGAGGGGCTCAAGCTGGGGTCCCTTTTAGGCTCATCCTTGACACCATTGTGAGAATCTGCAGTGACTTTGCTTGCATGTGTTTCAGCAGCTGCTTCTGACAGCTTAGGCTTTGCTGCTTTAGGTTTGCTAGCAGAGTCTTGTGAGTCTCCATCAGATGTGTAACCCAATCCAAGCACATCAGCTCCCCCTACTGCTGCACTGTCTGCAGTGCGAATTGGTGCTATCAACGACAAGCTGCGGACCCGATTAGTGCATCATGCAAGTGCAAAGGCAGTTGTATAGACGCCTGGTTAGAAGCGTGACAAGCATGACTGTAGGTGTGGGGTGACAGCATTGTCAATAGTAGTGCCATACACAAGCAAAGACCCCCCTTTTGCGCTACATGGGCATTTGACTTGGCAGTACATGCACTCATGATTTGCTTGACCACTATGTTTGTCACGGAAAGGATACACTGAGTGAGGTTATGTACATGCTGAAACAATACATGTAAATGACAGCCGTACATTCAGATACACATGAGCGCTGTGCACCCAAACTTGTGTTGCCAACAGTAGAGCAGCTATGCAATGCAAGCAAACAGGTAGACTTGACATGTCGTGCAAAGTGCATCAGTCTCAAGATCCGCATGTGCAAGCATGTGTGTCCACATCAAGGGTATCAACAAGATGTGGCAAGCGTTGTGAGGATCAAGGAAGACTATAAAGCAGGACCTTGAGCACAGGCTGGCATAGACACCGAAGCAAAGCAGACAACATATTGTGTGGCAAAGATACTCACCACAAGTCTATGGAGCCAAGCTCAGCTTTGGCAAAATTAGCCAAGGCTGCCACTTGTGCTGGCTTTGTCATGTTGCATGCTCGTCCCTGCGGATCAATCGTCAAGCAGTATATTGTAGCTGAACAGGTGCAAGAGAAAAGTGAAATTTCGAGCTTCTATTTAGTTTACCTTGACCTCACCTAATTCTTGCTCTTTACTGATAGCCTTCAGCTCAGAAACAGTTGCCCGAACCTTATCATCTACATGTGCAAGCTCGCGTTGTGCCATTAGGTTTGTAACACGGTGAGCTTTGCCAGTCNGGGCACCATGGTACTAGCACATGTTTGATTTTCTGTGGTTTTGACGCCACCACTTGGTAAGTGCATCACCTGCAAAGACTTGCCAAGCTGTACAAGGCCTCGCTNCTTACTTACTCAAGGGTACCAACTCAATGAAGGAAAGAATCTCACCATTTGCAACCAAACAGATACGTCGAGCAGTGCTCTGCTGCATGCATGGCATGCCATGCACAATGCGACAACATGTACTTCCTGCGCAGATTGTGCATGTTGCTTGCTGACGTGACAGCAGTTGGCAGTACCTCAGTGTAGAACCTGATGTGCGTATCCAGATCGCCAGCAACCCGCAGCATGACCTGTCATAGCATGGCATGCAACGGGTTAGCCTGCATGGTGCATATAGGCTTGCTACTCAACAATGTTGGCAGCACTGCTGCACAGTGTGATGCACTGCCACCACAACACAGCTGTACCACACAATCAACATGTGGTCAGCATATCAAGTTTGGCAACTTTCTGCTACCACCGGAACTCTGCACACTGTGACAACTCTCTGCATGATCACACACACAGATGATAAACGCCTTGAGTGCAGGAGGGCACAAGGCTCACAGAGGAGCTGACTGACTTGTCTGCTGTCACAACATCTCACCTGCATCCAAATTACAACAGTGCATGCAGGAAGTCACAAACCTTGCACAGAGGCTCAGCCACTTGTCTCTCATACCGCTCCAGGGCTTCACAGCATCTCACATTGGTGTAAGGTACAACAGTGCATGCAGGAAGTCACAAACCTTGCACAGAGGCTCAGCGACTTGTCTGTCATTTCGTTCCAGGGCTTCCCAGCAGTAGCCTGCAGGATCCTGAAGTACAGCCAGCTTGTTTGCATCCCGGCCCAGGTGCAGTGACTCCACATCCCTGGCCAAGTACTCCTCTACTGTGAGCACAGTCCCCATGCCTGCAAGCGGTTTTTTGGGGGACGGTGAATTGAGAAGTCTGGACTAGTTCAAGTTCACAATCTTGGAATTAGAGTCTGACAGGATGCATTCCAACATGCAACACTGTGGCAAGGTTTGACCCTGTGATAGAGCAAGTTGCAGTGTTTGTATACAAAGAGCTACTTGATGCATGACAAGTGCATCTCTCCATTTCATGCATTTGCGTTGGGGGTTGGATGCGTGTGGTTTTGTCAAGCCAGGGTTGTCAATCTCCATGTGTGCACAGAATCACAAAAGCTGACTTGTTTTGTATCGCATGCTATGCCGCAGGCCCCTGTCAATACCCAATTTTGTCTACAATGTCTTAGCTATGTGCGCTAGGCCAGATCATGCACGCAGGGCTATACAGAAGTTGCAAATTGNTTCATCTGCTGTGATCTGCTGCCTGTGAAGTCAAGAAAACACTGTCCTACAGCATCAACAGTCACATGTGCTACAACCATTCCTGAAAGACTGAGTTGTAAGATACTGCGGTCACGCAGTGTCCAAAGCCACTCCCGACACCATGNCAGCAGCGTTACCGATTGCGAGAAGCAGTGCAGCGCACTGGCTGTGAAGTGCAGGACTATGACGACTGTGGTTATCGGCAGTGCACTGCCGTCGTCTAGATCGTGCGCTGTTTTTGCCACCGCAGCACGGGTCGACGTGAGACTTGACAACAACGCTCGAGTTGCCGGTCTGAGCACGCTGCGAACAACTGGTGGTGAACTTCATTTGTTGAGGCAGATAATTCGAAGGACCAGCCCTAAGTCATCGAGTATAATGCATGTGCTTCGAGGACCAACAACTGAGAAATTGTCTATCCTCCAAGTTGTCAGGAGCGAGGACAATGTCGACGCTGTACTTGCTGTGTGACGTGACGCCTCNTCGAAAAACGTTGTTGCCATGATAGCGACATCACTTGTGCTGTCGCAATCGGAATCATAGCTCGTTGACTGATATCTCGTTCAAAGTCAAACTGCTGCAGCACCTGGCTGAGCTGTGTGACCCCCAGGGACCAGCATTGTTGCGCTCGCTGTTGTACAGAATTGTGCCGCGCACAGGTCATTGTCCTCCCGAGTGCGCACGACTCTGACAGTGGTGATGTCGTGAGTTTGCCAATGATTTTCTGCACTTGGTCAACGCCATACTGTTTGCGTGTCTATCCTAGCAGTGCACCGGTGCGGGGAGTAGAGAAAAGTTCAGCATCAAAGTTGCTGTTGCGCGTCGGTCCTAGTCAATCGACCAGCCTGCTGCGGTGTGGCTCAACGNAGCAGCCATGTGGACATGCTTGAATGAGTGATGATACAAGCATGCATTTGCCCTGCAGTGAATTGGAAATGTTGCTGTCGTTTGCCGCATACAGCAGATGCACTTCCGAATGAGAAGTAGCTGTCTTCATCTGCCATAACCCCGTGTTCAAGTCCTCACCTGGACTCAAGTCTGTCCTTCGCTTCTCTTATGCCAGGGCCTTGTGTTGCATGACTAGACACCACCTGGTGCTGAAGTCACTCCTATCATGCAGTATGGCGCCCTGCTGATTGTGGACAGTGAAGAGGAGTTTTACGCAGAGGAGGTCAGCAAGCTGAAGACCGACGTAGAGCAGGAGGGCCTAGGACTGATTGTGTTTGGAGAGTGGTACAATGTTGACACCATGATCAAGATGAAGTTCTTTGACGACAACACCCGCAGTTGGTGGACTCCTGTCACAGGTGTGNAGATTACGTTCTGCCATGTGTACAGAACATACCTATCAGGACACCTACGTACATATATGCCTGCTTTGCATATAGCAAGTTATATATACCTGCTACGGAAGCTTGAGTTGTGGATACAGAGGCTGCAAAAGCTTTATCAGAAGCAGCGACAGCCATGCCTACATCAGCAGCTGCTAGAGCTGCCAAGTCATTGATGCCANTGTCCAACCTGAGCTGCCACTCCAGGCGCTTGATGCAGAGAAACTGCTTCTTCCTGCTGTCTCTTTTGCTGTTGCTGCTGNGAGGCCTGCATAATGCACAACATCCACCACCACGTGGAGCTTTCAATTCAACATCTACAGCAACAAGGTGCAAATGATGTCTAACTTCACAATGTGGAACAAACTTGTATAGCAAGCAACACATAACAATCAAGTTGTGCAGGTCGCATTCAATTTGTCATGCATGGTTCATGAAAACTGAATGAGTCCGGTGGGCAGGGATCAGAAATGCGGACATAGCAGCACATTCTGCAGTGTTGGCTGTAGCANTAGCAAAACATGCACGCATCAGCAGCACTTGAGCAGTGCCTAGAGCAAAAGGGCATAGATGAGCACACATCAATGCTCAAGGTGAGGTGGCAGAGAGGCTGCCGTGTTGGACATGACCATGTGCCACTATGCTAACGATACAGCGTGTGTACATTTTCAGCGCTCAGCAGCCAGGGNTGTGCTTGATGGGGATGGCTATGTGTGCTCCTTCAGCTTTGACGATCAGGGCAGGGTACATTTCCGCAGTGCATATGTCAAAACAAGGTGCACCTCCTCCACCTCTGTGACTGTTGCAGCTGCAGGCTCTCCAGCTTCTTCGTGTCCATGGCACGCTGATAGTCCAGAGTCCACAGCAGGGCTTTGGTCAACAACGCATCATGCTTCAGCATTGCAACAATGACATGGTTTGGCAGGTCCNGCAAGCATGCAGCGGCAGCCTGCATGATCGGCGTCCAGCTGAACAGCACTCTGATGCTTGCGCGGTCTTTGCATCTGACACAAACGTGAGCCACACAGCGCTTCGGCTGTGAGCAGCACTGTTCGGCTTACTATGCCGGTCGGGCTACGCAAGACAAACAGTCGTCAGTCGTTAGCGCAAACACCTGCCAAAGCCAGCAGTCAGTCCAAAAGTAAGGGGCCCAGGAAACAACGCAGCGACGTGAACGTATACCTTCGTGCTGCCGGCGCTGTAGCGTGCTTGTTGCTCCTGCTGCCTCTGGTTTTCNGGTTGGAAGGTGAATTATTCCCAGCGCCTCTGACAATTGCTACCCTGCTACCTACAGCCCAAATTCAAAGTTTTGTACAAGCTTTAGCCATCTTGGCAAGCACCGATTATTGCTGCTGATGTCATTTGCAGCCTGCAATGCCACAAGCAATTGATGAAGGAGTGTTGAGGCATGAACCGATTTGCATGCCATCACATCTATCTTGCTCACAACCACTGTATTTTGCTGCCTGCAGCAGCCCATCTCTCTCATCAAGGCCTTCCTGGAAATTCTACCCCGTTTTAAGGAAACCACTCACATCACAGCGCTCCGCCTTCAGCTGCTGACAGCATGTGTGCAGTTTCTGCAAAGAGCCATGTCAGCACCTGAGGCAATCTCCAGCAAGAAGTCATTACGGGTAGACGCCTTTGTCTGGCTTTGAAAGCTGTTGTGACTATCCAGCTGTCAACTGGCGAATGCCTATTGTGTCAGCGGACATCAACGCAGAATCATGCTGATGTGATACAGACTAGCCCAGCAGCATTCACTCCCCGATATCTGTGTTGAAGATGCTCAGCCACCTGCAATGATGCCGCTTATGCCTGTGTGATTGCACGCATGACCAGCAACACTACTCAGGCCCTCTCCNCACCGCAGCCACTGAGGCTTCAACATTGTCAGGTGCACATGTTGTGGTGTTTCGGTCCGTGCGTGTTTGCCAAACAACCTGTGACTGAGTTGCTGACTGAGGAAGCCCACCCGTTGTGGTCAAACACGTCCCGAGCAATCATGCTGCTGGAAGCTGCTCAGCACAGACTACCTGTTCCAGATCACTTGCTGACAAGGATAGCGGTGTGTAGTCTGTGTGGTCGTGCAGGCTGCTGCTGTATCCGGCGAACAAGAGGAGTCTGGTGATGAGCTGGAAGCCACGTCTGATGAAGAAGAAGATGTAATTATGGATCTCGATGCAGATGAGGCATCAAGCTCTGTGCAACCCCTGCAGGTTCAGTGGTGTGGAGAAGCTGAAGGACAAGGCAGCCGCAGCGGCTCAAGCCATCCTGGAGCCTGGCATCGCCACAGATGGCGGCCAGCAGATGAGCAGGGAGCAGTTTGGGACTTTTGTGAGGCGCTTTGCAGCAGCCTCTGGTCTCTCCTTCTCTGCCATTACGGATTTTCTACTGGTGGTGCCGGTATTTGACTATGATCCAGCCTTCACAGACCCTGGTACGTGTCGATCGTTGCCATCACTGTCCACTGCAGACTGTGCAGAACGCAGTTGTAGCTGGTGAATGCAGTCCGTCTTGTTGGCTGCATCAGTCTGGTTCAAGAGTGCCCATGTTAAAATGTTGCCTGGCATGCCAAGTTACTTGATGCAGCTTGCTGCTGATGTGTGCTGTGACTATGGATACTGTTGTGGGTGAATTGCCGTGGACCGCCACAATTGTAGTGAGCGGGCCTGAGCTTGATACAAACATGGTCTTTAGTTTGTTTGCAGCTGTCAATGACAATGCAGACAAGTCCCATGCTACAGTGCAGCTATTGGACAATAGCCAGCTTGTTAAACTATTTTTAAGCGTCAGGCCCAGCTAAAGTGGTTGCATATGCTGCTGGAATTTGTGCTCAGCAAAGCTTTTGTGCATGTTAGGTGTGAAGCAGCTTGAGAAGCTAATACGAAAAAGATTGGAGGAGAAGCGCAAGGACAAGGCAATGCGCAAAGCACTACAAAAGGCTGAAGAAGCTGCCAGGGCATCTTGATCNCTACAGCACAGGACTCTTGTACATTGGGAGCCTGAATATTGTCTATGTTGCACTATCACTACAGCTTTGATTGCACCCTACTGTCCTATTGTGCAGCCTGTGCATGTGGTCCATCATTAGTCTTGACAAGTTGTTGTGTCATGCTGCAGGGTATCAGAGGCAACATGAGACGTAGCTACTTGCAAGAGCCCCTGTCCAATGCAGAGTTCTTTGAGGGCTGCCGGCAGCCGGTGGCCTTCAAGAACCTGCTGCTGGGAATGGCCTTCTTCCATGCCCTGGTGCAGGAGCGCCGCAAGTTTGGCTCCCTGGGCTGGAATATCCCGTATGGGTTTGATGATGGTGACCAGCGGATCAGCATGCGCCAGCTCCGAATGTTTTTGGACGAAAATGAAGAGGTGTGCATGCATCTATGTTGTNAAAAAGACATGTCTAGCAGGTCAATTGCGCCCATTCGTTGTCCGTCCATGCCTTGACGTCTGAGTATGCCTTGCAACATGCTGCAACCTCATCAGCTGTGCTGGTCTTGCCTGGTTTGGTGTATCTGCCCAATGCATCAATTTGTTGGCTCGAGGCTGTGTTGCACAGCATGCTGCATGAAGGGATGCCTGTTGTGTTAGAGCCAATGATCTGTATCAACTGTCACTAGCCAAACTTGCTGACAAGCTTGCATGTACACAGGTTGAGTNGTTTGCTTGTGATCCGTATCAGATGATGTTTGTCATTGTGCAAGCAGCAGCTAATTGTTTATGTGAGGCATCTGAAGACTATGACCTCATGCTGGAAACATAGCATGACTCAGCTGCTCACTGACCTTGGACAGAGGTGCTTAAGTAAATTCAGACAAGGTGACAGCAAAGTGCAACGTCTGTTGACCTTATGCTCAATCTGAGTTGCATATGTGACTCGTGTGTGGCAAACATGGCTTTGCCTCTGCAGACTGTGACAGGCTTGCACATCCAATGCCTAGAAGGGGCTGATATGCCTGCTTGCATGTCAGCAGCACAGAGCAACACGCCAAGCATCCTCAACATTACTGAGGGCAGTATGCCTGACCTGTAGTGCAAAACCTTAAACCCTCGATTATTTCATTCATTCATTCATTCATTTCACATGTCAAGCATGTCATGCATGACAGCATTGCTGAGGGCAGTAGGCCTGACCTGTACCAGGGCTTCTCAGCCAGCTCCAGGGCTCCTTTGACGGCAGCAATGTGATCAGGCAGCAGTGACAGGTCGGCGTCGGGCTGCAGCAGCTGGGCTTGGGGGACCCCCAGCTTGGCTCGGGTGGCTAGCAGGTAGCGGCGCAGCACCTCGGGCCAGGTCAGGCTGTTCTTGTCCACCACTCTGGCCCACCGCTTAGCTCTGGCCTTCAGGGGGCCATCTTCGCTGATCTGTACATTGGCAAACAAGCTTTAGGAATTGGTAGGGATACGTCACACACAGCTATTTGTTATTTCCTTTCTGGCCCAGCATTGGACTGTAGCCTCTTACAAAGCTCAATCAGCATCTCTAAAAAGGGAAGAGGAGGCAGAGTGGCAGCAGGGGGTCACTGCCAGGAGCGTGGGTGCAGACTATTCTGAGGGATGGTGACAGCATGACGGGTAGTGCACATATGCCTTTGGGGTGGGTGCAGGTTGGATGTCAAGGGAGCAACAGGCGCCATGAGACATTGCAGCTTACTTTGACCTTGTTGCAATGCCTTACCTGATCAAGCAGANTGCAACTATCTTAGTAAGTGTTGCACTCATATCACATTTGCTAGCAGGCTAACAAGCGATGACAACCTGCATGTCATTGCAATGCATATGTGTTCATACTCCGGCAGCTGCTCACTTGATTTACACAGTCGTGTCTTGTCAATTTTGGGCTAGCATCACCATTGCCATGCAGCTTGAGCAGCTCAACCCTACAGATGACATCTGCACAGTCCAGCTCCGAGGCAGCCAACCAGACTGCTACAAAGCCCTGTTGCAGATCTTGCAGCATGCTGCCACNTGCTACTGGTCTGATGATTGGCAACAACAAATCAGAGCAAGCTACACTCCCAGGCACCTGTGTCAAGCCCAGGCACTGCACAAGCTGGATCTGCGACCTCCACATGATCAGGTACTGAGGCATATTGTCTTCAACGTNTGATGAAACTGAGAGTATATAGTCCCTGTTCTGGCCTCAGAGGCATGAAGGATGTCTTGGCAGTGCGTTTGCAGGTGCAAGCTGCTGGCTGAACTTGATGCCAGCATGTGCCTATGGCAAGGCAGTGGCCCTAGATCACACATGCTGCAGCAGATGTCAAGGTGGCATAGCAATTCTGTAGTCAACCAAGCTAGGTGCCAGGATCCTTCCATGCACCTATGTAGGCAGTTCCNTACAAACTTCATATGCTGATCAGTGGAGCTAGCTCACTTCACTGCATTGCACCACAAGACATGTGTGAAGCATCTAACGCAACCATCTTCATATATGACGGCATGCTACTACCTGAAGTCTGCCGGCAACAACTGGGTTGTTCAGCCTGACAGCCATGTCCAGCACTTGGTCCATGGCCTGCAGATCCCCCTTGGCAATGGCTGTGGTGGCATCATTGTCTAAGCTCAGCCGCTGCAGAGCCCTTGAGGCGTTGTCAAAGACTGGGCTAGCATGGATCTGGCCTGGCATGATGCTGTGGCGGGGCAGAATGGCCTCCACTGCCATCAGGGATGCCCTCATGTCAGCCAGCTCCCTGCACNCAGCTTGTCAGTCACAGGATCCAGCTTGTGAAGTTGAAGGTGTGGATCTGAGCCGCATGTCATGTCAAAGTTGTTGGTCTACCAGTGCCTCTACAAATGTTGGTTCACAATTTACCGCGACATGCTTTGCACCAGCCCTGCTATGTTGTGCACCATGCTCTTTTGCCAAAGAATGCTATGTACCTGCGTGACATTGAGAGAAGCAACACAGTTTGGCCTGCCAGGTGTTCACAACCTTCTCTATATTTGCTCCTGCCATTCTGACTTTTGNCAAGCTGTGATATCAATGTATTCCAAATTCAGATGATGCAAATGAACACAACAGACCAATTTTGATTCTGTTCACCTAGCTCCTTTGCATGTCCATNGTGCATGATGATGTGAATCACGTTCCACGCCAGCTGAGAGAAGTGACAAACATGATGCAGCAGACCGAGCAGACATGTGACTGCCTTATGTGCTGTATGCTGCACTCTTGGTTGGGTGCCACACAGGTTTCGTCAACATGAATGGGCGCCTGTGGTGTTGACATACCTCGAACATTTTGTACATCATGAAGGCGCAGGGTCCATTTGCTTTTGTACATGACTGAGGTGTCCTGAGGCTTCGAAGTACATGCTAGTAATGCTACGTGCCCGCTGGTAAGCAGCAGCACCCTGTTGGAGCGGCACCGTAACACTTCCAGAACCCGATCATCCTGCATACATAAACAGGATGACGATCATGCCAGTGTTGCCAGCAAGTGGTATGTTAGTTCACACAAGGGTGAACATGCTGGCATCAGCAAACAACACAACTCTGCGATCACATCGCCTGCTGTGCCAGCAACGCTGTCCAAAAGCAGGACCTCACTCTAAACCAGCACAATGAGTCTGCTACTGGCATGCACCAGAGTTAAAGCATAGTGCAAGCAAAACCAGAAGCAGGAGGCTGACCTTCATGCTGGGGAACATGTCAGGCAGAATGCGCTGCCAGGCTGCCATGATGGCTCGCCACCTCTGCAGCCGCTTGTTGCGTGTCACCTCCTCTATCAACTGCGTCCAGGCACATGCAGCTGAGTACACTTGATCACATGGCAGCATTGAGGCATGCAGCTTGTCTCAAAAGATAGGTAGAGGTGGCTGAACCAGCACTGTCAAGCAGAAACGTGAACAAGCTGTTGTTGCTGTGTTGCAAGTGCTCAGCTTGTTAAGCAAAGAATGCTGGAATTGTTGCAATGTGATTCAATGCATGCAATAGACATCGCAAGCTTGCAAAGTAGAACCTGTTTGCCAGCATGTCAACATGCCGCATTGTCATGTCANAGAACAAGAACGGGATCAGCTCAAATTATCCAAACGCAAGTTGCATGGCTTTCCCTCTTTTGGCTCATTGGGACCAANCATTCAATAAGTCAGCAACATGCACCCTTCAAGCAGCGATCGTGTTATGGACAATGATGCCTAGTCCTGATGGTGTTGCGGGCACTAAATTGCATCAGTGCACGCACAACATGTACACACTGCAACAATCATCTGCGACACAGACAAAGCGTGACAGTCTGTGCAGTGAGAATATGTGTAACCGGTGTCTACCACATGCAGCTTTGTTACAAGACACCACCAGCTTGTCACAGATACAGAGGGTGCACAGACCACAAGCAGGCATTGCACTGAGGGGTCTCAACATCCAGACCCCAACTGGAGGTCGGAGTCTGTGCCGCAACCTCGATTTGACATTGCAGACAGGCAACTCGCTCCTCATTGTGGGCCCCTCTGGCTGTGGCAAGTCCAGCATACTCAGGGCCATAGCAGGTGTGCTCCCCAACCCGCCTCTGCTTTGCATACATTGCTTTTACAAGCACCTGGACTTGGTTTACATAAACGGCACAAGAGATGCAGGTGAATGCATAAGACTTGCACATGTTGTGCTTTTANGAGCTCAAAATAACAGCTGGCAGCACCGCAGCAGATGCTTCAAGGCTTTCATGTAGCCAGTTGCCAACAGGACTGGCAAGTCACAGTTTTCAGCAACAGCGTATGAGCAGGCCATCCTGCAAATGAGGCTGTCAAAAGACATGCTTTCAACATCCTGGCAGGCCAGTGCTCAGCACTACATGCAACAGTTGAAGACTAGTCAGTTCACAATCTCCATGAGGTGGAATGCTGCTGTTGTGCATGCTGTGCATCAGCAGAAAGATGCAGTCTAATGTAACCCCAGGCAACAACATGATGCTTTGTGGACTTACAGCCATACGTAATATGCATATGCAGTAGCCAGTCTGAGGCNGTCATTGAGTTTCATATAGCAGGTGGTAAAGAACAAACCACATCTGTTGCAAACAAAAGGCAACATGCTGAATTCAGACTGTAGCAAGTCAAAGCAATCTGGTACCGCTGAGGTGACTTGGAAAATGCCATCTGTGCAGTGTATCCAGTACAAGACCATGCATGGCTCTCTCAGGCAGACTCGGCAACATGAGCGCTGTCTAAGCAGCTCAGCTTTTACCTGTGTGCTCATTGAGCCTTAGGCTCAGCAACTCAACAGGCAATGTTTGCACAAGTAGTTTGCTCACCCAAGCAAATGCACAGTAGCTGTTGCAAGGCTGAACTTTGTCATGCTGCCCACATGGTCTCTCTGCAGTTGTGTGACTTGCCTGATGGCTTGCAGGGGTGTCGGAGGGGAGGCCCAGGAATATAGTGGCAGGGAGTGGGGATGGAGAAGCAGAGAACCGGTGGTTTGCCACCAGCGAGACTGCTCATCCAGCCCCCTGGATTGAGCTGCACCTGCCGTGCAATGTGGTGCTGCTCAGCCTGCAGAACTACACCTTTACGCATGGCCACCACCGCTCCAGCTACTACAGGTGTGACGCGTGGCACTAATGCCTATGTCTGACACCAAGTCGTGGTTCAGCTTGCATCATGGTGGCGTCAGTGGAAGCTTTTGCTTTCATGTCTGTTTCACGTATTGTCTTTAGGCGCTTACATTCTGGGTCATGAGGTGTGTGGCATGTGCATGTTGATCTNAAACAAGCACAATAGCATGAGTTAGCTGTGTGCAGGAGAGATGCAGTCGAGCATTTGAGGCAAACTTACACATCTTCGAGATCAATGACCTTGATAGCGACTTCCCGCTGCAATACCTTATCCCAACTGCGAATGTACCAACAGATCAGCCTGTCATCCTAGGGTCAGGTAAAAGGTGCAGCATGAGCAAGCAAGTTTACTTGCCCTCTATACACGTCCCCAAATGAACCTCTGCCAATGATGTCCAGTCGTTCGTATCTGTCTGCGGGCTCCTGCAGCCCTGCTGCCATGGCTGGTCAGCTATGTATTAACATGAATATGAGATGCTTCCAATCAAGTCATGGCCAGCCTTGCTATGGCCGAAGTTGTGTAAGCTGGTTTGTCTTCGTTTTGGCGTGACCGTCTATAAGTACAGGGAGCACCAAGTGCANTGTCGCAAAGCCTCCACATCATACCTGCACCACCACAACAAGCCATCAGGAACAAGTGCAACCAATGCATGCACGCCAGCTAGTCAAGCTGCCAGGACAGTCACGCAGCTCCCAGGATGACAGCTTCTAGGCTCAGGTTAAGTGTCACGCTGTCAGGATGTATAGTCGGGATTTGTATGCTTAGNAGCTCTTGTTATTTGGGAGTGTCTTAGCTGACCGTGAAGGCAAAGCAGGCCCTGTCACGTCCGTAGCCAATCCCGGCATGTTTGAACCAAGTCTTGCAGAGCCGCTACTGCAGCGGAAAGACGCGCAGCATTGGCCAACGGAGCTCGTCCTTGAGTTTGCAGTGATTCGCGAACGGCGTTCTCATTTGACTCTGCGCCCGAAGGTATGCTGCAAAGCTCGTTGAGGGTATCTGCAGTGTGATCAATGGTACCCACTAGCCTTCTGGGCCCCTGTTGTGCGGTCTGCTCTTGTGTATCACAAGAGTTTACTGCAGTATGTCACCTCTGCAGAGTGGGTCAGTGCGCTACCACATATACAAAAGCGGCGCCTACAACCCTTTTGGCGGTCTTGACTGGCATCTGGCGGACTGCCTGGCGGACGCTACAGGCTCCAAAGCAAGCCATATGCGCGTTCGACGGAAAGCTGGTGCAAACCAGACAATCTTCAGCTCAATGCATAGGCAAACGGCGACAGCAACTTCTGTACACAAGCTAGGGGAGCTTTACAGTGACCTCCAGTGGGGTTCAAACACATACAGGTATGTGCTTTGTTCCCATACTNGTGTAACCAGATGCTTGCATTTTGCTCTGCTAATGGCATGTAATGGCACATGACCAGCCATACTTCAAGCCTGTCAATGCATGTGCCACTGCTACTGTGTTCTAGCTCCAGGTTCAGCTTCACAACTCTACATCTGAGAATGTTGCCGAGTAATGTCATGGCATGTTGCAACAAGCATGGCAATGTGGTGCAGAANCAGGCATGCATACTAATGTCTGTAGTGCAGGCGTGTTGCATCAGAGCATGTACTCTTCAAGCTTTGCATGCCTTTGGTTTCAGTGTGCTGCATGTACCTTTGTCTGACTGTGTTTTGCCAGATCAGGAAGGCAACTTTCAGCTCAATTTTGCTCATTTGGATCATGCAGGCATGGACAACAGACCGCAAGTTGTCGATCCTCTCAACTTCCTCAGGTGTTGCACTCTCCGCATCACCTGTGCAGTGACATTTGGCATTCCGGTGCAAGCGCTCACTGGCAAGGAGGTGCAGACTGTGGTGAACAGTGTGAATGGATACTTTAAGGTGCAAGTTTCCTTGTCTTGGAGAGTGGCTCTGCTCTAAACTACTTGCGCACCCAGAATCAAATATCAGTTCTGACTGCTCAACTTACTATGCACTGAGCCCTGCGAGTTGTCGCACTCACAAGCCGCACTTTGACTTCCAATCGAACCTTGTGCTACTCGTACACCTGGCTGTTGCTTCACTTGCCATGCTGATGTAATGTTGGATGCTGCTTGCTACAGGCATGGGAGTATTTCTTGATGAGACCTGGCTGGCTTTCCACTGCTACGCAGTGGAGTTCTNCTACCTGATCGCTGCAACAAGCAGCTATGGCACATGGGTTTCTGGAGGTATGTCTACCCACAATAAGTCACAACACATTTTGTACTTGTAAATGCATTTCTTGCAAACCCATAATCTATGACTTGCTGAAATGGCACAGCAGCTTGCTAAGCCCACGTTGTCAGCGAGCTGGCAACGGCATGTCAGGTCAGGTGCAGTCTGTGTACCAGCATTGGCCTGANTGTCCACACATGGCTGTGCTGCATGCTGGAGTACTGTAGACATTATGGTTGCAGCACAGCCATGGGTGGACATAGCACCAGTGTTAGGCCTTCCACCAGTGTTANTGTGTAGACCAATGCCCAAAGCAGAACTCTGGGGACAGTCTGCCTAAGTTGTAGATTTGTGGATTCATCTGCCAGTACTGGAGAACGCTTTCAACGGCACAATCTGCTCCAAGAGGCTTGAAGCAGATGTCTGCTAGTGTGGCACTCTTTTCCTGCCCTGTGGTGGGGTCTGTGTAGGCTGCTGAGAGGCTGTCAACTATGGCTTGCACTTTAAACAGCCACTGTATGTTGGCTTTGCTGACGATAGGAGCCACACCAGATGCGGTCTTATGGTAGGAGGGTGTTTCTGGAGTGCTGGAAATGATCAGCTGCTCTACTCGATAGAAGCCTCCAANATCTTGGTCAATGTATGGGGCTAGGACGGCTGCAATTTCTGTAGGTGTACTAGCTGTTTTGACTGTCAGACGCGCTTTGCATCGCCGATGATCAGGCATTGAGTAAAATGTAGGCGTCACGTTTGGGCATACAATAGGCAAATCTTGCGCTGCAATGCTCAGTTGCAGACAAGATGAGATATGGTGTGGTCTTCAAACATATAGCCTTTGCAGTCTCTGACATGCATTTACAGCAGCTGATCTGTGGCAGCATCCATAATGATGCCATCAAGGCTGACACAAGTTCCGCAGAGCAGTAGTACCTTAATGAGCTTTCCAAAGCCAAGGCACTGGTAGACAGGGACATACAAGAGTCAAGCTTGCAGCAAGCTGTCGTGCAAAAAGTTTAATCCTTTCAGCAGCAGCATCACAAACTTCTATCAGACAGACTCCATCACGCGAAACTCTGTCGTCATGGCAAAGTGTGTCAAGGCGCGACGTGAAATGCATATTGACACTCTTGCGACAGCTGAGTTCACTGCGGCATAAGTGCTTTTTGTGTGTTCATCTGTGTGATTCTGAGTTGTAGTCAGGTCCAGTGCATGGTGTGTTGTTGGGTGTTGTTTGACATTTTGATGTTGCATCGTCTGCGCAGCTGTTCTGACGTGTTCTAAGCAATGCAAAGTTGCTGTTCTGGTGTGCTGCAAGCTATTAAAATATGAACAGCATTCTCTGATCGGGAGGTCAGAAATTTTATGTCACCCCTTCTGCACGACGCATAATATTGCAGCATGCAAAGCACTCAGTCTGAACGCTGTGCTTGCACCATATATATATGTACTTGCTGTACACCCACCCAGACACCGGCAGCCATCCATTACTGCCAGGGTGAATGCCATGACTTCTTTCCCACAAGCACTGCCTATCTATGCCCTATGAACGCGAAGCTGATGCTTGATGGTCAGCGATGCACCATGAATCAGGGAGCATAGCTGTGACTGCTCGACCGCTTCTGAAAGCCAGCTTCACGTGAGCCCGCGGGTGACTCATGACTGTACGTGAAGGTTCCCTATCCTGACTCGGTACTCTTGTCAGCTACCCCGCGCACCCGTCGCCACAACGGTCAGTGTGCAGATTCTACGCTGCACTCGTTGGTTGAGACGGGTGGCCTGCTGTTTCCTACGTGCTGTTACCGACAGGGCTGTCTGGAGTTACCAGTGCCGTGACTTGACACTCAGACGTTGCGGACCTCATTACAGCAGCCCTCTTCACACCAAATGGACGCGCTCAAGCGGAAACTGGGTCGCAAGCACAAGACTGCAGACAACTCCAGCTTGACGGCGCACAACAAACAAAGTTGGGACGCTCAACNGCACCCCTATTAGGCATCAGCCTGGATGCACACGGTCACATGCAGCGCATGGTGAGAGCTATGCAATGTTGCACAGGGTCACATGCAGTGATGCACAGTGAGAGCTATGCAATGATGCAGAGGGTCATATGCAGTGATGCACAGGTGACATGCAGTGATGCTTCACATTGCGTGCTGCGAGTGGCAATCCCACCATGTGCTGTGGCACAGCCACCGCCACATCAATACGTCAAGTAGAATGTGATGATGGGGTGGAGAGTGTTCAGCTTGTGCGACTACTGATTGTATGTTTGTGCATGGCAGGCTGTGAATTTGACACACACTCATATTAGGTGCACCAGTCAGCTGGAACAAAAGTTTTGTGGCTTGATCTAGCCTGCAGACCTTGACTGAGAAAAGTTTGCTCAACAAGTTCTGGTCAGCAAAGCACATGGTCTTGTCACATGAGCATGCTCTTGCAGACATCACATGAGGCAGGTCAGACTCCGCTAGCAGCTGCCGTTCAAGCAGCACAGGGCAACAGGGCACTGTGCTGCCAGGTGGCACAGGCTGCTCAGACATTGTACCAACCATACTGCCAACACAAAGCTTGTGCATAGCTTCCAGCCATGAGCAGGCTGCATGCTGTACAGCAACCTGCTGTCAGGGCAACACTTGAACATATAGTCAGCTCCTGCGTTGTGCTTGTATCCCTGACACATACACACTGGCCCTGTGGTGACAGTATCGCAATTGGTCAAGACAAATGCCCCATGAACTAACTAACACAGGTTTTGGCTAAGGAAGAGGGTAACACAGACATAGCTGACCTGCTCATGTTCCAGCAGCTGCATCAGCTGCTCATGTTGCTGGGCGTCGTGAGCCTCACTGCCGGCCTCCAGTCCTGCCTCCACACCACTGCTGCTCTGCTGCTTCTCAGTAGCCTGGCTGCCAGCTGCTGCTCCTGCAGANTCTTTCCCTGCAGGGTCAGTTTATGACGCTGGCATCAGATGACATGCAGTCCCCTTTGCTGGCACCTCTTCAGCAGGATGGTCCAACAGGCGCAATCAAGTCATATAATGTCAAGAATGTAGAAGTAGCCTCTGAGCACGTCCCACAGGGCGCGGAGTATGTGTCCATTGCCTATGTGCCTCTCAAGGGTGCTGAATAGATTTGACTGCGGATCATTTTTGCTGTCAGATCTTGCCTGCCTGACCCAATCCATATGTTCATGGTCTCCTTACCAGTGCTGTCTCAGCAGTGTGAAACACACCTGGTTTGTCACTGGGGTTGCAGGCAAAATGTTTAGCACCAGATAGTGTATTTTGTATAGTAACAACTCTGGCATTGTCTCCCAGCTGTCCATATACCAACTTTGTAATAGTGTGTCTGTAAAAAAGCTGTCTTAGGTCTGTGGCAAATCATCTCAACACCCGTCAAGCATTCCCACATCTCAAAAGCATTAGGCCATATGATGTTTGTGGTGCAAGACATCACCCCATAGGCCCCAAAACAATCAGATTGATGCTATGCGCGCTCACTGTCAGTTCTGTCATACAAGGCTACACCAGCATGCATACAGGACATTGTCACAAACAATGTATTACAATAACCACTGCCATGCTCAGGTCAAGTCAGGTTGTATAGCGACACTGGCTGAGCTGTTCACTTCAGCGCTTGCAACTTGTTCCATGGTTTCTATGCCGGATGTCAAATGGCCTGCTGAGCCTTTCTGATATTGTGATGATGTCAGCCGCCCTGAAGCCTGCACAACATTGCTTTCTGCATCCTCAGACTGGAGCTGCTGCAGCGCTAGCATTTCGCTGTCCTTCCTGCTGTGTATGTACACCTGATCAGCCCTGATCCAGGGGGCTTTGTTCATGGGCAGTTGCAGCACATCCAGCTCCAGCGCCCCTCTATTCGGCAAAGCCTTGGGCCACTGCTGCAGATCCAATGGGATGAGCCATTTGCCGTTCTGAGCAAGCACTTTCCCGTCAATAGTGGCATTGTACCAAGCACTGCGACCAAGTCCCTGTGCCTGCAAACAAGTGAGCAACATCAAGTGAGCAAGTCGCTCCTGCCAGCAATGCACTCCACCATGGAAGCAGCAACAATAGTGCCTGCAAAGTAGCGCAGTATGACAAGCATGAGATTGTAATGCATAAGCACGCTTGTGCTGCCACAGCCTACACTAGACATTCTAACCAGTACCACCCTCACACACAACGTGCTGGAAACCGATCATAAGACAAAGGATGGAAGCAGTGAGGAGAACAACAACAATTGAAAGACAGATTATACGTGCTGTGTGGAAATGGAGTAAGTACAGACCTGGAGTTCATGCTCTGCGAGTAGGCAGGCAACAGCTCGATCTGCTTCAATGCTGAGCTGCAGCAGGAAGTGTCGCCCTACAGCTTGAGCAACAGGGGCCTCTGCCTCATCTCCAGCCTCCCCAGTCCCCTTGGCCTTACCCTTGCTCTTCCCCTTTCCTTCCTCTTTGCCCTCTTTGTCACCCTTCTTCTTCTTGCTGCCCTTCTTCCCGCTTTTGGGCTTCTTCTTTTTCTCTTCTTCCGCTTGGGGTAATTGCCTGCAAACGCAGTTGAGCCCGGCAATCATGTATATGTAGTTGTGACCTGTCACTCATGCCCGTGCAGTTNCAAATAGCAGGTCGCGCAAGAATTCGATTGGTTCTCGTGCTATCGTAGATATTGATTACACTTTAAGCCAGCCAACAAGTCTGAGCGTGTTAGAAACCTGATCCAACTTCTAGGAAATCAAGGCAGCCGCACACTCGCACCCTGCTGTTCCTAGCGTTANAACATCCCGATTAAATGCAAGGCGTTGCCGTTCTGCAGACAGTTTGCCGTCGATGGCGGAGATGCCTGCAGGTGGTCGATGCACACATTGCGACCTGTGTCGTCGANAAGCACATAGCTTGCCTGCGACAGTGCCAGCCTTTGGCTCCCACCAGACACTGCCTGCGTTTGGTCACGCAACACCAGCCTTTGGATCAAGGCAGATGGCATCAGCAGCTACAGACTCTCGCACAGATTCTGGCGGCATGCAAGAGCAACACCTCCCTGCCTTTGGCTCTGGTTTCAGAGCGCCAGATCAGGGCTCTGGATCAGCAGAAGCTCCCTTCGGATCTGGGTGGCAGGCCCCAGCATTTGGCTCAGGGTCGAGACTGCAGACATCCATATCCACAGCAGTAGCGGCACCCTTTGGGGCTGGACTGCACAGACCAGCCTTTGGATCAGGATCAGGTATGCATCAAGCAGTACTGCTGTGAAAAGGCACTTAGACAGATCAAATCTGATTAAAGGTAGCTATGGGTGTAAATGATTAGCTTGTCAGGTGTGCTGTTGTGCAGACANGACCTGTACGCCTTGTACATACTGAGCCAGGTGTGCTTTTGCACCTTTCACTGCTAGACCTGGCCCTTCAATTTTGACAGTTGGTTTGACATCTCTGGGACATGGATTCCAGCTTTCAGAACTTGTGATTGTACCTCCCTGTGAAACAGTGTCTATTGCCAAACATGTAGCAATCAGCTTTGCGATGCGATATGTCTGACCAATAAACACACGACAAGAGGATCGTGCACGCTGCCGTGGATACACGCGGTCCGGCAAGTGCAAGCAATACGAACAACTTTGAATACTGAGCGAGTGTGCCATGCAGCACGTGCTGAACAGGTACGAGGGCAGTCGGAGAGGTGTCGCTGCTTTGCACCCTATAGAATCAGACTGGGCACATATTGGCAGCAGGACAAAGTCGAAATGTGCCTTACCGGACTTGTCTCTGCCAGCTGATTCATGTGCTAGCTAGGGTGGCCCAGCGCCAGAGAGCGCGCCAAGTCACAATTCAAACAAAGGAGATAAGGACACTTGCGCTCATGCTGCAAGCGAAGCAAGAGCATGATCTGTGGCTTGACCGCAAACGGTGCAAGGTTGTAATGGTAATGGGATATCAGACGACTGGCATGGTTGAACAAATGACTACAAGCGATTTGACCTGAGGGCGCAACTGGCTACCGAGATTACTAATTTGACTGTACGTGTAAACTTGTAAGAGGGTCAGGCGACCAGGTGATTCAGCCTCGCATTGGCCGGCAGAAATCTATTGTTGTTCTTCTTCAGGGCAGCACCCCACAGCCCATTAGGATGCGAGAGCACAGCCTTTGCTACGACAGGGTGGTCGTAACACGCTGACTGAAGATGAGAACACATTTGAGTTCAGCTCTGCCGCAGCTGGGGCATCGGCTCTGGTGCTGCTTGTTGTAATCACCGTCCATCACGGTTTTGTGCAGCTGGCCTTGCAGACGGGCCTGCACAGAGGACGCAGCACGCAAGCACTGTCATTCGAGCAAAGCAACGACTCCACAGCAGCTACTTCAGCGGATCGAGCCACCTTGTAAAGGTGAAGTTTGTGTCAAGCGTAGGTGCACACGTATCGTTACTCAGGAGGGAAGTTAGTGAAGTCAGGAGTGAACAGCATCAAACAGCATGCCAACTCCTTGCTGTGTTGTGACGCATCATCAACTCTTTGTTTGGCATTCTACGTGTCGGCGCATCGCTCTGCGCATCGGGGCACTGCAATGCTGCTCGCGGCGCAGCTGCTGTATAAGCTTCGGCATTACAANACAAACTGCAGGGAGGTACTGCTGTCCCTCCAGGATCTTATTTGGGATCTGAGGTCAGGCAAGAGCAAGCATGTAAGCGCTAGGCAACTGTACCCCAGAACTTGACCAAAACTTGAAACAAAATGTCAGATTTGTTGCGAAGGTACAAGCAGTCCAGGCACATCCTAGCTGCACAGCTATTGCATGCGGAAAACTGACTGATTGAGTTGAAGCAGTATTGGTTGGGCTTCAGCAACAATGCTATGCAATGTATTNGGATGTTGCAAGGTTTGCAGGTATCACGTTGTGAACTGACACAGCACAGATCCATCTCGCAGTTGCAAAGGTCGGTGTCCTGCGATGTGAGCCTGCTGCTGAAGCTGCAAGCTCAACACAGNCGATCAGCTTCTTGACGCGTATTACTGATGAATATTATTATTATTGTTACTGTTTGCAAAAGCAAAACTGTGTGCTGCTGAGTGGTGGTCAGCAGTCAGCTGCTGCCCAGAAGCTAAGCAAAAGGCCGCATTCAAGGTTTAATTTCTTTGGCAGCAAGCATGTATTGTGTGCTCCCGTNCGGTGATCGCAGCAAACGCCAACGAAAGCGTTTATTTGGATGTTGGCGTTGAGCGCTCATCCTAACACCGCAGCGGGTGCCTATGCGCAAGCTGTCGGCCAGGACATCCCGCTACGTGAACCGCAATCGCTCATTGCATGCACAGGCCTGCAGCCGCTGTTACCGCTGTTTTGGAGACTGGTCTTGGACGTCATGCTCCAAGCAAAGTAACGCCTCGACAAACCGCACGAAAGCCAGCCAAGCTGACTGTATCTCCTGCTCTTCCTGCCCTGCCTTCCCTGGCAACTTCCAAACACTTCCTAAATCTTACGAACGGCCTTGAGGCTGTCCCTTTGCTAGAGTCGCTTCACCTATCTTACGGGTATTGCAGTGCCTGCATCGCTGTGCAGGCATGCATGACATGACATGNATTGCAAAATTCGGACAAGGTGCAGGGTTAAAGTCCCGGTTTGTGCAAGTCAATTCATCCTTACGACAATAACCGTAACAGAAAACATCATCAGCTTTCACTCACTACCAGACTGTGTACACTTGAACGGCATGCATGACTGCCATGTAAGCTGCAANCTTGATGTCAAGGCCGCCGTGTAGTCACAGATTTTTGCCACATCTCTTGGCTTTGTCCAGGGCTGACGTGGAGGTCTGTCATCTGGTTTGCTTGATTTGATGTGGTGCTGGCATTCCAACGCTCAATACATCTTTGGAGAAATTGTGTTGGATGTCAGGAATGTTTGCAACACCATTGAAAATATAAAACAATAATTTGTTGAATATTGTCAGCAGAAAAATAATAAACAGATATCAAACAATATATATAGTTCTTTTTTATGGAAAAATTATTAAATCTACACAATAATAATCTACAGATTAAAAATGACATAAATCATGCTCAACCCGATTGTCTATTGCCAAGCGTTGCCCTCTTTTTGTTGTGACCAAGGGACAAAGTTCAGTCAGCCCACATGCTACAGTGGAGCTGTACTGACCAATGTCTTGTTATGCTGCTTGAAGGAAGCGTCAGCAAGCNGGCTCTTTGGAGCAGCACATTGTGTATGTACTGCTGGCATGCTGATTGAAGACAAGAATTGAACTATCAGTAGGTACGCCATACCTTGAAGGCCAGCATGAAACTGCCCATGGCGTACTCANCTTTCCTGGAAAGCAGCTGTAATGTACCTGGCAAGCAGAGGACAGCAGGAATTACAAGCAACATGGTATGGTGGCCTGTATAGGTAACTAGCTTGGCTGCAGCACAATGTTCTGCCTTTTGCAACACGCTGTGAGCATGAAGTACATACATGGCCAGTCACCATACTGCATTGCAGCTTGCTCACAAATGTATAGCAGATGCACCGGTAGGTGTGTACAAACAACAGCGACCGAGCGGAGGCGTTGTGGAAGGCATGCGGTGCAGCAACAAACTCAATGTAGAACATCCCAATCCTGTGAAGAGTTTGAGTCAGAGACAGACAGGGCTAAAAGGACAAAAGGATCAGTTGTCACCTGAACAGGAGGTCTGTGGGGCACTTTGCTGGGGATGGAGTCTACACNTGAAGTCCACCGACAGCTAGGCAGCAATCAGTTTTGGGCTTTCTTCACTGGTGGGGCCTTAGCGTCTAGTGTTGCAAGTCATCTAGCAAGAGCTAGAAGCGTGACAGGAGGTGCAAGTTTAGGTTCATCGGGTGCTGTCTATGCAGTGTTTGCTATGATGGCATACCTCAAACCTCATGCTGAAGCTTATTTTATCTTTCTGCCAGGCGTTCCCATCACGCTTGAAAAGCTGCTGCCTGGCCTTGTGGCTCTANGAACTCACTGCCTTTAGCCGCTGCGTTTTCAGCAAGCTGACCAACACACTGTGCGGGAGAATAGATGCGGCTGTCCATCTCCCTCTGGTTGGAGGCAACCGGCACTACGCCGCATCCTTCGGGCCTCGCGGTCATCGTAGCAATGGTGCAAGACTGTCACGCCGGCCAGTGCCGCGTCCAAAGAGTGAGCAGCACGTTAGGTCTGCTGTGTTAGGTCAGCACAGCATGCACAGCTGACGCATCTGGCAAATTTCTTGTGCAAGCCTGCACTGCATGACCGACGCTTGACTTTTGGGAGCACCCTGTGGAACTTGATACGTACTTGAGCATGCTTGCGACGTGCTGGTCGCAAAACCTTGAGATATGCTCGTACAGCTATTGCATAACACTGCATTGCCATGGCGCTCTTGATCAGCTTTGGGGCAATGCATTTGTTCAGCAGCTTAAGCTTAAGAAGCTTCCATTTGTGCCAAGTACAGGAGACATGCTGTGCTGTTGCCATCAAGCTGTGAGCTTTCTCGTGATGTGCCCGTTGGCAGCGCCGAGTGCGTCCATCATTGCCTTCTGAATGAGCATGCTGTGTGTTTGCACATGCAGGNCTGCAGTCTTCAGCTACCTAGCTGAACAACATCTGAGGCAGCGCAACAACCCATTGTCACCTCCAGTGGCCACAGCGACGGCAAATTTGACCAAAGCATCCTCACTCAGCAAGACAGCTCAGCCACAGATGGCAGCCCCTGTGCCAATTGTAGGAGCTGGACAGAGCGCTGAGCCTGTGGTAGTCAACCTTCGGAAAGGCAAGAAGAGTTCGCAGAGGTTTACAAAGTGCTCCAGCTAAGGCAAGTGGCTGGAAATGTGAGGTGCAATGCTGAGTGTGCATACTCATTGGCGTGAAGTCAAGTAATTGCAGACTTACATGTCACTTCAACTGCAGATATGCCTTCAACGACGGTGTTGGCTCACAAGCAGTGCCCAACACCAGTAAATCTGATCTTCAAGTACAGGCAACACAGGAACTGACAGTGTGCTATTAGCTAGAACCTATGATCTTGTCCACAAGGGGTCTGGTCTCTTTGGGCGCTATGTAGCGAGCTTGCAGGAACATTCTCTCTGCATCTCCCTGTCGACCCTCTCCTCTGAACAACACTCCCCGTGCCAGGTAGCCCCTGCAAGCCGCAGAAGCGTTTGGTGTTCACAGTGCTTGTGCTTGCTACAGCCTGCTTTGGCTTGACTGCAGGCGTTGGCAAGCACATTCTTGCGTGATGCTGCCACATGCAAAGGCAATCAATCAACAGCAGCTGATATGATTTGGAAGACATTTGCTGAAGACATGGTTGGTGACAGACCCATGATGCAACTGAGACTGGACAGCACCGCACCTACAGACAGCGCCTGTCTCCTGTGCAGCACAAAGCTTGTAATTGACACATTGAACAAGCTGTCTACCTGAAGTCGTTTGGGTTCTTCTGTATGAGCTTGTCATAAATATCAAGAGCCTGGCTGTCATGCCCAGGCCACTGTGCATACACCCTGCNAAAGTTTCCATTGCTAGCTACACCATCACTAGCAACTCTAGACAACGTTCACTACTTGCTTGTTGAATCTCTGAAACTCAGCCTCAGATTGCCGCCTGTATGCACAGCAGCTTATACAAGCTCTTGAGGAACTCGGCATTTAGCTTGGCAGCTAGGCTTTGAACCTAGGCAGGCCTGCACAGACGCCTGGCTTTTTGGCGATGCCACTTGCTGCTATTTGTCACACCCTCACATGCACAAGCATGCTCCTGTACTTCAAAAAGACATTTGTCAAACCCATGGCTCAAAGTCTGCAAGCAACATATACATCCAAGAATATTGAAGGTGAACAGTGTCATTTGGTCCGAACCAAGGCAAGGCAAATGTTGTGCCTGAGCAAGACTGCACCCAGGCAATATAGGCCTTGAGTACAGCTGCAATTTGCTGAGTGAGACTTCCTGGATGGATCTGGCACTAAAACAAGGCATTTCTACCACACAACATAGTGAGGCTGGCTGCTTTTCTGACATGACCCACATCATGCCGCTCAAGAACAACTAAGGCTTGTCACAGACTTTAATCTGACACAAGCAAGGCAAAGAGTCAAACATGCGAATACAAAGAGCGTGTAGGCCTACCCTAGTCCAGAGAACAGGATAACCCGCTGGGAACCCCAATCCCGACCCAGGCCCCAGTGGTCAGGACGCGGCTGTGACCAGTCTACTTCAGGCTCCTCTAGCACAACATCCACTGTCTGGTACAGCATGTCACTGGTACAANTCATTCTGCTTGGGCAAGACGTCAACACTGCCAGCAATGATTGCATCAAGAAGATTGTCAGAGCCTGTCGCTGGCTGCTGTGCAGCGACAGTGTGTGGAACATGCGGATCTGGAGCACTCCTGCTGGTGGATGCATCAAGATTGGGTCTTTCTGCAGGCTGGGTCAACGCATCTTGATGCGCCAGTTCCGCATTACTGGGCTGCAGCTGAGCTGGTTTGGCAGGATCCAAAGCTAGTGCTGGCTTGTATGCGCCATTGAGCAGAGACGATTGTTGCTGTTGTGCATTGCCCTGGTCATGTGGACTGCTCTGATGCTCTGGTGAACTAGCTTGCTGCTGCAGCTGCTGATGTAATGGGAGACAAGCCTGCTGGGGTGGTGAAGATGAAGCATGCTGGGCTTCAGCTTGGGGCTGGGCCTGCTGTGATGCTGGCTGCCTTCTCTTGCNGCAATACACATTGTGAGGCTTACATCTCTGCAGCGTGCTTGTATTTGCACCTGTGTTCATTTTAATGCTGTGGAAGCCTATAGCCTGACCTGCTAACTTAGAGCCTGAAGGCAATGTCAACAGTGACTGCACCTGTATATGCGAATTTGCACAATGCAAGGGCCTCGGCAGCTTGTTACTGATCACATCAATGCCTTTGCAGGTGAGGAAAAGGAGATTCTGGTGGAGCATGATGATGGTATTCGGCCCGACATCAGTGCTGGAGCTCTGGGCAAGCTCAAGGCTGTCTTCAAGAAGGATGGCACCACAACTGCAGGCAACTCCTCGCAGGTCTGCATCTGTCAGCATGGGTGGTGACACAGTCTTCCAGCCACCCCAGCAGCAAGCATTCCCAATGCCTCAAGCACCTTGGCAGATGCCTCAGCAGCCTCCTGATACTGCTCAAAGTGTCTCCCTGTATGTTGCAGTGGATGCCCAGCCTGAGTTTGGTCTCGCCCTCAAACTTCGTGGTCCAGGTAAGCTCTGCTTACCCTGNAGTGACTTGGTTATGCCAGGTTCAGCAACAGCTCATTTCATTACACCAATGACTGAGTGCCAAGCAACAGCTTCCCAAAGCTGTCGCACATTCTGCATTCCCAACTATGCAGCAGGGCACACTCTTCAACAGCAAAGGTTCTCTGCACACTGCATACCCTGCTGTGCAAGTAGTACTGGCAAGCAAGCACTTGCTGCTGCTGTACGATGCACTCATGTTGCTGCCTGCGTAGAGCTGAAAGCTGCCACTGAGACTGTGAATTTATTCCTCTGGGATTTCCACATCACCCTCATCAATCTGCAACACCATAAATAAACANGGAGCTTGCTAGCTTCTGCAGGAGGTGTACGACCGACTTGTACAGAATCCACACTAGCCCTGGCAGCTGTTGCATGTGAAGATGAGGCTAGTACACTGTCAGGAGTCGATGTATGTGTCGTGGCTGCTGTTGTGCTTGGTGTTGCATTGACAGCAGTGGGATCTGCAACATCTTGTCGAGGCGCATGTTGGGTTTGGTCAGCCGCAGACTCCTCTCCAGCACAGCACTCCTGTGATTGCTGTGCTGAGCTNGAAAGCAGCTTGCAAACTGGTTTTCAGCCAGAAGTTTGCAGCCTGCTGCAGCTTCCCCCTGGTTTCCTGCTCCTCAACAGCACACTGCTGCCAGGCAGCAAAGGCAGCTGCAACAGCCCTNAGGCGACAGTTCCATGCTGGAAATATGCGAGTGCCTGTCCCATCCTGGCTTGCCTGGAACGCTGAACCTGAAGTCCTTCCAGCCATGCTTGCCATGCTGAGGCCAGTGTAGCATGCTGGAAATAGCTCACTGCTCTGACCAGCTTAGCATGGTCAGCATGGCTTGCTGTGACAGCCTGCCGCCAGGTGTTCCATGCTGAGGCCAGGCAAGCGTTCTGAAAGTAGGATGCAGCCTTGGCCAACTTGACACTCTTCAGCTGACGCAGCTGCAGTGCCTCCTGCCATGCTGTGAACGCTAGGCGCAGGGCCCTACAACACAGTGAACTGGTGAGCATCATTGCCATACATGAGGTGATGAAATGGCATGCAGCCCAGCCTCCATAGGCATGGTTGATCACATCCTGCTTACAAGGGCAGCATTGCACACATACAAGAATGTCGCGCAGATCCTGAATGATGCATTGGCATACACTCGTCTGCATTGCATGCAGCATATCCCCTTGCAATGAATGCAACACACAACGTGGCAGCCTGTGCAGAGCGACAATTTGCCAGCTGNCGGGCAGCGCGTACCGTCTGGGGGGACGTGTCAATCTGAGCGCTCGCACCAATGGCTTTAGAGCTGTTAGTGCGCAGAAGCGTCAAAGGCTGGGTGCCAGCAGCAGAAGCGGAATCAACATTGTCTGCGAGAAGGTACCTTGCACACAGTTCACTTGAAAGTAGCAGTCAGCAGGAGCATTTCATCTGATGAGCCCAATTAATCTCCACAAAAGCATCAGGACTAGATAGCAGCACAGGCTCTATCAGCACTGCAACACACTGTGCTGTTGCAGGTTGTTGGCATTGACCTTGGAACAACAAACTCAGCAGTTGCAGCTATGGAGGGAGGCAAGCCTACTGTCATCACCAACGCAGAAGGCGCTCGCACTACACCCTCTGTGGTCGCATTCACCAAGAACGGTGACCGATTGGTGGGACAGGTATGACACAGGAGAAGTTCAGCTGCACTCAACACACTTGGCAAACTCGCTTGTAGTATATTGTTTGTACCCATCGGGCTGTATCAGGTCAATCAGATGGCTGTGTTGCTGTGCAGATTGCTNGTGATATAGCACGCACAGCTGTACGCAGAGCAGTACGCGCGAACGGCAGCTGCAGTCATATTACGCAAGCACAGCTGCGGCAGCATAACGTCTAGAGGCATTTCAAACTTACTACATCCCGAACATGAATGGCGGTGGACTGTGCTGAAACTAGGGCGAAATATCAAACTGGGCCTGACGTAACGCCGTTCAGAGCACACGGACGAAACGAAGGCCGGATGAAATCANTGATGCTGGACACACAGGGGAGAGCTCCGGGGCCGGGGACATGTCCTTGAAGTCTAGTATGCATGCAGCGCCTGCAGACGCTGGCCAAAGGAGCAAGTCTTCTCATAGAGGTAGGCATGCCCTGCAAGCTGTTTTCATGTGACATGTGCCATTGCAAAGCTGGTGACATCTTCTGAACATGCATCTCTCAAAGTTGGGGCTATTTGCATTATTTAGTTGAAGCAAGTCACCCTGATCTTCAGTCTTCACAAAAATTTGACATGCGCAGTTCCACACTGCATGTGCAGCATTCCTTTGCTTGAGAAGCTTTGCCAGGGATGTCAAAGTGCACCAGCTTTTGATGCGTGTTCCGACTCTGCAAAAGTGTTTGGTTGTACGGTGGCATTGACGTGCAACACCCTATGGTGCACTGTCATTGGATCTGAAATCTGCATTCAGCTCATGTCATATAGCGCCTGAACCACACAACTATTTGCAACACCCAGCACAGGGTCCCTCACAACACTGGCACAGCATGGACCCTTGCACCCAGCACAGCATCTGTCGAAGACAATCATGGCATGCTGTGTGTGTGTGTGTGTGTGTGTNAGTCAAATGCCAGTACATCCACTGGGAGAGGCAGGCTCTTGAGAGACAGCACTGTGGTGAGCAGCGAAGTGNGCTGCTAGGCTGCTCTAGACGGAACTCAGGATGCCTGCTGAGGAAAGCCGTCACTTGGTTCTCATTTTCCTCTGGTTCAATGCTGCAAGTACTGTACACGAGCAGCGCATCTGGCTTCACTAAGCTTGCTGCCGCATCCAGAAGCTTTTCCTGCAGGTCACGCATGTTGGTGAGTAAGACAGTGTGTGGACAGACAGCACGTGTCAACAAGACTGAGTGAACTGTTATGCACCACGCCTTGCATGTCTCTTGGCTCAGCCTTTGCCAGCACTAGATCCTGGCAGTCAATCATATGTGCATGCAGCTGTGCAGTGGTCCCAGANTTGCAGATTACATGCAAATCTGCTGAACAGTCAATGTGCCAATAGGTTCTCTTGTTCTGAGGTNGAACTGATTCACCCTATTTACTGACAACTTGCACAACCCTGCTGCATGAAACTACAAGTCAACGGCCTCATGGCCTGCGAAATGAGCTTCTTCATGTTTGCTTGTGATGATGCATTGATGTCTCAGTATGCACCATAGACAGACTGATGATCGCATGATCTGTGCACTGCAGTTTGCAGCAGCCATCAGCCAAAATNGGTCATGTGCGAGAAGTGGTGTGTTGCTGCAGTGGTCAATGCACAGCACATCATCAGTCATGCTCATCACGATNAGCAGCGAGAAAACGCCATGCGCATGGGCAGAGTTAATCACACAGATCATGATGGCAGCACCCTGCTTGCATCTGTGTCATCGGTGCACAAGCAAGGCCAGAGCACTGCATGCTGACTNGATGTCAACTGGTGGCATACTAGGAGCACTGCAATGGCCAGGCATGCAGCTGCTAAGAACGTGCTGAACACAAGGAGTCAAGCAGCACAACAGCCAGGCACAATNGACTTCGAGCTTGCGCAAGGGACGGCAGGCCACATCCAAGGCATCAGGCAGTGGATCACCAATGAGTATATGCACTCTGGCATCCGCGATGATGGTGGCCGCATTCTTGAGCGCTTGCTGAACATGGTCAGAGGCAGCGTACCAATCTGTTGAAACGTAATGGTCTCCTAGGTTGGAGCATTGGGTGTCAACACTTTTACAGCCTCCTGCTCGCCACAGCCCTGACTCTTCTGAGTCAGATTTCTCTGATTGTCTGCATGTCTGCTCTGGTCAGCCTAAGAATCAGCTTCTGCATCTTGCACATATGTCGTCTTAAAATTTCACTCAAGGCGCTGAAGCAGGTTGCCAGGCACTGGCCCGGGCCCACTGCTGCATAGGAACAACAGGTTTTGTGTGCTGAGATAGTGGGGCACTGGGTGATCAAAGACACTTGGCATCTGAATGCCCAGCTTCGACAAGTTTATGCGTGGAGTATGCTGCATTTGATTTCTTCAGACATCATAACCATCTCTGAAATTGTTGCTTAACAGGATCACATTTGGGCATTCAAAACTCGTGCAATGCTTTATCTCATGCACAATTAGTCTTCTTGCCACTTGTGGCACANCAATTAGTGACAGACTGTAAGCTACAGTGAAAAGATATGTACCTTTACAGCAGCGAGGGATGTTGAAACTGTACATGAATGCAGCGCAAAGATCCATGTCAAAAGTAACCCACCTGCATCCTCTTTCTGCCATACCACTTCCAGTCAATCATGAAAGCTGCCAGGTAGTACCCCACCAGAGAAACTCCAATGTTGAGCAGATTCCACAGCCAGCTTGTCATCACAGATGCGCCAGGCCCCACCAGGATACTGCAGCAGCAACACGTTGTCACAGCACACTTATGTATAGCACTTAGTAGACTCTGCCAGAACAGACAGGAAGTCTGTGGGCAGGCTAAAGACTGGGTATGTAGGCTCTGTAGCCGCAAAGCACTGGTCTGCTTGTAGAGTTTGGCTTCCTGACTTGAGCTATTGCATCATCCCTGCAACTTGCTTGCTGGGTTCTCATGTACTGTACCAAGCGTGCTAATACTGAGGGTCATAGCATTTGTATAAAGCAGACCCTGAAGACAGCAGATGAACTCAGCCCAGCATGCCACTCTCAAAGCACAACGCAAAGAACCCTGTCAAGTGTGTGGCAAACACCAAGCAACAGGATGGACAAGAAAGCAACATGTGTGCAGCACTTACAGCTGTGAACAAGGAAGAGGTATGCACATCAGGCTGCGCCTACAAATTTTCAGCTTGCCCTTGGCGTGCAATAAAATGCTCATGTGAGTAGTTGATAGTCAATTGCTCATGATCATGCCAAAGCGTTTGTAAAGGGCCTTCAGTGTGCTGCTGCTTGGTGTGAATGACAACATGCATAAATCACCAGCCAAGACAACTCCTGAATCAAGATGCGAGATATACATCAATTTTAACTAGGGCAGGTGTCTGTGTTCTGCAGTCTCCAGCTACAGCAACACATGGCAACCACGCTGAACAACACAGCTGATCAAAATGGCTGACCTGATGAAGACAGTCCTGAAGGTGGCGTTGCCATAAAACATGAAGTCGTTGCAGAACCATCCGACACCAGTCCCCAGCAACCGATGCCAGAAATGCCGCAAAAGTAACGCCAGTGACTTGTTGTCAAATCCACTTGCCTGCATGGCATAGCATAGCACTTTAGGGTTCNGAGCGAACGCTTTGTTCTACAAAACAACGCGCTTCAGCACTGATCAGACCAAGGCCAGTACACTTCAAGCCGATAGTAACTCACCTGGCGCCAGGACTGGCTTTTGTTCCGTGAGTGCTTGCAGCTTGGCCGATATATGCTGCCCGTGTGCTGTATTTGCGCCGTTTGCATGTCTGAAATAGTTGGCTGTACACCTGTATTCCAGACTGCCTTAAGGCCTCACGCTAGCTGCGCCGCAGATTGCAGACGTCGATCACAGCAGCTGCATGCACTGCTTTACTTTGCACGAAATTGGTCAGCTAGATTACCGCGAATGGGACTGCCAGAACAGAGAAAGTTACTCGATGTATGGCCGCAAGAACCATAGCTCCAGAGGTAATGGCCACCACCTGGCATAGTGGACGGTAATTGNTGAGGCTTGCCAACATGGAAAGTCTGGAACATTGCGGGCTCGCCATGGTAAGGTATGAGGCAGTCCGATGACAAGCTGGTCTGCAACAGGTTCTCCTCTGAAACCTGGTTCTGCAAAGAGTGCACACTGTGTTGATTGTTCAATTTGACAGACAGGTTCCATCTGCTACATTGATGTACCTGCAAAAGATTTGGCCACGATGCTGATATGCTCTCGAACTGATTTGCTTCAGCTAAGGGCTGAGGCTGAAAGTTGGATTTGGCAAAGGGTGATGCGTGAGAGGCAGCAACAGAAAAATGAGCTGCTGAGGGTTGGATGCATCCAGCAAAGCGCTCTGAGCTTTTTCGGAAATGGTTGAGGCTGTCACTGCCTATGACAAGCACCTGACTGATCAGGGTACTGCAACAGATCTGACCAGACTCAAGGATGGACGTTGGGTTTGCGAGTTTCACCTTGTGGAGAGCAAAGGCTTGAGCGGAGTATAGACCCGTCCTCGTGTTCTTCCGCTTCTTGAACGTCTGGCAGACCCTTCCATGCCGGACTTGTTTTGGTTTTCTTTTTCAGTCTGTCAGCCGTCCATGGGGACTTTGTGTGCTTATACGATCTCTCAGGAGACGGTGTCCGATTGCTGTGTCGGTCAGTAAGCCAGCTGGACATACTTGCCCTGAGTTGTGCCTATAGATCGTAGCCGTGACCACCAGTACCGACGGCCATCAGAGGTCAGTCTCCCTGCAATACCAGGCCTCTATCGGCAGGTCACTGCTGTATACGATGNGCACACCCCTGGCCTTGTGTTCCCAAGTGTTGGGCAACTGGCACACTTGACACTGCTTCCAGGGGTGGACGTGTTTTCACTGTACAAGCTGATCATTTGTCCCCTCTCCAGCATGCACAATTGCTTGGTAGAGTATTGTCAGCAGCCCATGATTGACACGCTCAAACAAATTCAAGCATATCTGCCTACATCACAGGTGCCACCAATTCTCTTGATTGAGTCCATATGCGTAATTTTGGTTAATGCAGTTGATGAATACCAAGATCGCAGGTGAACAGGGCTGGAATCAGAGTAGTTGTCCTCTTTCCTGAACGCAACAGCTTGTGTGTGGGCTGGTGTCAAGGTGTTGCTCAACATNAGCTTTGTTTTCTGAACAGACTGTAGCTTTTGCTGGTATGCAGCAGGTACTGGCAAGTCATAGGGAGCTTGAAGCAACCAAGGTGATAGTAGTGCCCTGTTTCACACTTCTTCCCATCCCATGTCAACGTTGGCTTTGCGAGGCTAGACTTTATAACATTGAATGGTGCTGCATCATAGGGAGGTTGGCGGACAACAGTCGGGCCTCACCTGAAGGCCCAATGCTTGTCTGCCTGAAGCCATTTCTCATTGAATTGGACCTGAAAGAGCCAATCGGGGAGGTGCCAATGATGCTCTCATCCAGCATGGTCTGCCCGTCGACCACAAACCGCTGCCTCATGTCTTCTGTCACATTCTGGAAACTTGCTGTCAGCCGCTCAAGCTGCACCTACACTGGGCAGCAGCACAGCCTTGCCACACAGGGATACAGGCAGCACTCCCTAATACGGCATTACACTATGATTTATCACTTATAGACAAGCATGCATGCACAGCCTGAACTGCACAGCAACTTTGTGTGCTTGCTTCTGCACCATAGCAACTTGTGCTCGCCATGGCTTTGAGTTTGTTTCAACACCTCATGACCCTGCCAGCAGATGCAGCTTCGGCATGCTCTCACTCTGACAAAGCAGCAAGTTGTCTGTCAGCAGAACAAAGCACGTGATAGCTTGACCAGTTGAAGCACAGCGCCACCGTCTTTGATGGTGGTGAGCATGAATCCCAGAACCTGAGTGTCTGTTGTCATGAATATTGTGCCTAGTCAGCTGACATGCCACGTGCTGTGATGATTGGTTCCCATGAAGGTGTGCTGACCTATGAAGGTGTGCTGACCTGCTCAATGTAGGATCGGGCAATGTAGGTGCCGTCCAGGCCTAGCTGCTTCCCAGCTTCAGCCACTGCCAGTCGATCCTTTCCTTGAATCTGCAGCATGAGAGACTACTGCATCAACTCCACAACTTGTTACAGCACAAATCAGGGAAGTGCAATATAGCACATAACTGTATGACACAGCACAGTGTGGGGTCATGTGNCTGAGTGGAGGTGTCAGGAGGCATGTCCCCATGAAGACCTTAAGTTACCCCAAATGTGGTGCAACAGGTTTCACATCACATGCAGCGAATCGGCATGCAATCAATAATCTGCTGTGAAAGAGCTAGCATATGCTCATGCAATGATGTGTGTGGCCGTAACCTGTGTGATTACTGATGATTTGCAACATGCTGGTGCACTGCCACTTGACACGTACCTGTTCCTCTGCTGTCGCCTGAGGTTGAGCTAAAGTGGAGCTTGGCATTTCGGCCACAGCTTGCTGATGCATGTTGACAGCCTGCGTCGCACACACAAACAGTCTTCANTCAAGCGCAATAAGTTTGTATATTTCCTGATCTGATGCATAGCAACGCGCCAACCAACGCTACACAGATACAATGGAGGCTTCCATGTGTACAGCGTTGCAGGTCAGCGGCATGATGTGCTTTTGTTGTGGGTCTACAGAATCTGCTGTGACTGTGCCAGATGAAGTATCAACGCTAGTCAGACTGGTTACTGATGCATCGAGGTTAGCAAGGATTGCGGAAATGGCTTGCACCAACACTGACAGCTGTTAACATAATGGGTTCAACATTAGCAGTCGCTGTGACCGGAGGCAGGGTGGACTTGCCTGAGGGAGAGTGCTCCAGGCAGTTGGCCAAGTCCCTGTCAGGCTGTTGTTGCTCACATCAAGCTCTTGCAGCTGTAAAAACAAGCACAAATATCAGTGACAAAGAGGGCGATTGTGTTCAGCTACCTGCACTTGCTTGGCAATGTGCTGCACAGGTAAAACACTGCCCATTGGCTGTTACTGCCTCACAAGCAAGCTTGACAGTGTGCGTGTATGCAATGCACAGGCTGAATACCGCCCAGTTGCAAACAGATTTGGTGCTTTGCCCGTCAAGGCAGCACACTCAACGGGTCATGTATAAGCACTTCGCTGAGCAAGTGCTCTTGCCTACTGTGCTTGACACCCAAGAAATGCAATGGCAATCAGCAGTATGTCAAGGGTGTGCAGTCATGACAAGANATATGAAACGAGAGCAAGTCACCTTGCTGAGGTTGTAAGGCTCCTCGAGCAGGGTGGATGTTTTGTTCCAGTCTTGCTCTGTGTATAGCTTGCCATTGATGGGTGGCTCTGTGAACTTGCCACTGCGTACAGCTGCAGGGAAGCCAACAAGTCACAGAACCAGCTAGTAGCTTGAAGTCGCTTGACTTCACAGTTCGAAATTGTGACCAAGCTGTGCTGCTATGCAGCTGGCTGTTGCTTACCTGCAACACTGGAGGTCAGGATCACTCGCTTGATGCCTGCCTTGCCAGCAGAGTTCAGCACAGTTGTAGTGCCTTTGACGGCAGGGTCTATCAAGTCTTTCTGGGGATCGCTAGTTTCTGTGAAGAACGGTGAAGCTGTGTGCAACACAAAGTCCGCTCCTTGCACGACGTCGTCGAAGTCGTCCTGCTTGAGAAGATCGGCCTCATACAGCTCCAAGGTTCCGGGAAGAGCGTCTGCTAGCTTCAACAGGTGGGACACTTTGGTGGTGTTTGACTTTGACCTCACACTGCCTCTGCCAGGCGCACCGACTGGGTAGTCGCTTGAAGCAGCAACGCGTCATGGCTTACACAGCCGCTGCTACAGCTGACGCAACGTTACCTGACGGTGTAACCCTTTTCCAACAGTTGCTTGACGACCTCGCTGCCTATGAACCCTGAAACTCCTGTAACTGCTACGACCTGAGCCGCCTTGACCGGGACCATCTTCGAGACACGTACTTTCTTAGCCGCGCTGTGTAGCTGAAATGCGGTGTCGCCCCCACGCTGCTGCTTAACNATCCTGATGGCTCTGCAGCATTCAGCATGCAAATAAAATGTTGGAAGGTGTACAAGGATGCCAACAGAATGCAAGCTGTGCAGTACAGTTGCCTGTGTCTTGCTGCAGAGGTGGCATGGTGTGTTACTCATGCTGTTGCAGCAGAGTGCCTGATGAATGCCTTTGTGTGTTGTCAGTGGGAAAACGCAAGCTAAAGCATGCAGCATCAGCCATAACACCTGAAAACAGGGTGCACACGTTGCTCAATGGACAGCTTGTTTCTCATGACATTGTGCAGTGTATGCCGGACATGCCGTGTATGCACAAACAAATGCAGTAGTGTACCATCGGACATATGTCACAGCTTGAGTCTGCCTACCTGTGGAGCTTGACTTGTGCCAGTGTCTTTCCACCAGGCAGGCTCTGCAGGGATCTGATCATCAGTAGTGGTGCTGCTCATTTTTGCCTTGTTGCTTTTGGCCGAACTGAAGGGTGAACTCGATTTCTGCTGAGGCTTGTTGCCACCCAATACTACGTTGTACACCAGAAACAGCGACACAGCTGCACTGACAATTGTGGCTGCCATAGTGCCTGCACCCACAGGAATGAAAAAGCCTGACTTGGCAGATGAACACTGTCAGCGTGAAGAAATGTCTAGTCTGATGTCTTGATGTTCAAGCAAAGACTGCAAGTCTGCAAACAATATGCTGAGCATAGACTGCAGCAGCTGGCATTGTTATATGCATGCCAACTGACAAGTTGTACAGGTTGACGAGACTTAATATCTCAGTAACAAGGATGACGCAATTTCCCAGATTGGCATGTGCTTGGAGCAGGTGATAAAGCCTGAATCAGACAGTAAGCGCACTCAGTGCATTACTGTGCTCAGTTGAAGATTCCCCTGAATCCCTGAAACCAAACTGTCCTGGGACGAGCAAGGCTGACGTGCATGCTGACATGATGTGAGTATCTGATGTTTGATGCAAGCTAGCATCCAGTACGCTGGGACTTCATCCTCAGCAATGGTCAGCTGCGGCAGATGCTTACCAAACACCCCAATGACTGCTCGGTCATAGAAAATACGTGACAGGACAGCTGCAATGCCGGCAGCAGCCAGCGTCAAGGGGGCTTTGCTCTGCTGCCCAGCTGTTGTCCTGTCATGACTCATACTGCCTATGGTGAACAAGACAGCCCCTGCCAATGCTACTGCAACACCCGTCCAACTCCCCTGCATGCATGCATTCTGTCTCGGGTATGNTGGACAAGTCACGAGGCTTTGAATGGGTGACTTCTACGCCACAGGCCCACGGATACAACGCTCTGCCAAACCCATTCCATTCTGCAATTCGCTCAAATAGGCCAGCTGCAACTCTTGCGCGTACTGTATCAGTCCTGCACTAGCGCACTTCACAATCAAGAGAGCAGCTGCATACAGCAAATAGCAACACGCGTAGAGAGGGCCAGCCTGTGCTGATTTTCAGCGCCAGACCTGCTGAACAGCAAATAAAGGCCATACCGGTCAACAAACAGGACTTGCAAGTGGTATCTTGTCCAGTCAACAGTTGGTAGACCAACAGGAAGGTCGTATTGCGGCCTGCTCTGTGTGGCAGCACTGCAGCGCGTCGGCCTTTTTGACGAAGGTTTTGCTCTGTCAAAAGTATTGGGTGTTACAAGACACGTGCGCGGAACGGCACAGCGTTCAAAAGCCTGGGACGACTGCTGTCGTTTTGTCGGGATGTGTGAGCAGTGACAGCTACACAGCATTGACTGCTTACAAGCCCTTAGCAGCGAAAGCCTTAGCTGATCAGCTGCGGAGTTGTCGTAGTCGACGTAGTGCTGTTACAGTTCGAACCTTGACTTGTCAGTGAAATGCTACTGCATGCAAGCGTGCCAAAAAACGTAAATAGCGTTGGCACTTGCTTTACGTGTCCGGGCACGGTTGTGGTGCAGCATCGTTCAATACGAGCCTGAAGCTGCAGTGGAAGTTAAGCAATTAGCAAGTTACGGTAAGCGTCACAAGCTGTAACGCCCATTGTTCAATGTCGACCAAGGTGTGCTGACTTCCAGCAAGCAATCCTCTGGCACGCTGATTGCAGCACTGAGGAGCTGTTCACCCTTGAATCCTCAGTCCTGTGCCGCTTGCTGCACATGGGCGACGCTCACGATCCCTTCGCGTTGACCAAGGAGCAAAAAAGGCGGAAATTGCGTGTGGGAGTAGCTATAGACGGTTCCGGCGTGTCAGAGAAGGCGCTGACGCTTGGCGGCAGGCTGTTACATCCAGATAGGCGTGATAACCTGTACATTCTGCACATAGCGGNACATGAGTAGTCCATCGGTGTGCTTGAAGCCTTTGCACAGCAGCGACAGTATTGCACACACTGTGCAGGCAGATGTACAATGATGAGGTGGGGCATGCCAGCAGCCTGACACAGCAGCTGCAGCAGGCCAGCGCCGGCACTGCAGCAGCTGAGCAGGAGACAAAGCGTGCCCGGGAGGAGGTTGAAGCCGCCAAGGCAGAAGCCAGAGAGGCCAACATGGCCAGCATGCGCCTCAACGACACCCTGCAGCAGGCCAAGATTGAAAACAAGGACCTCATCATGGACAACCTCAGGTAAGTTGCTCACCATTGTTGCCATGGTTGTCGTTGTTGTCGACGTCATCATCACATGCTTTCTGGACAAACACCAACCATCTAGATACATACAGGACACACAGGTTGCNTCACTCTTGGCACCTTGTACCAGGTCGCGAAGCACTACCAGGATATGACCCAGTTGCACAGCGTCAGCAAGCAGCTGGTGGTCGCAGGACTGGCTCAGGAATGTTGACAGGTACAACATTGTCATTGCAGCATCTCCAGCTGCATTGTTGTGCCCACTGCTGCCCAAAGCTACAATGGACAGCTGCAAGTCTGCACACATGATGTGGGCANGCACGAGCAGAGCGCAGCGCATGACAGCACAGCCGCAGGCACCGTATAACAGAGTACAGCAAGCTTACGTATCGCCAGTGAGAGACAGGAGGTAGTCCATGTTGTCAATGCCGAAGAGCTGTCGCAGGCGCTGGAAGACCACTGGGCTGTAATCCTTCCACTTGAAGCTGCTGCCATTGTGGCTGCGGAGGTNTCTGTTTCCGTCAATGCGGGCAGGTAGTTACCGCCAAGCTGTAGGGACTCCACATTTCTATGAAGGCTTGTGATGACAGCCACAAGCGGTTCCCAGGAGGCTGAGATGATGTGGTTGAAGGTTAGATCCAGAACATAAAGCTTCAGCGAGTTTCAGCAAGCCATGTGGCAAACTGTTGCGCGTGTTCAAGCGTGAGATTGTGGTGCGAAAGCTTACAGACAATGCGGCATTGCCCGAACGCATTTTTGCGAATGTAGGTTTCTTGAAGATCGCGGAAGATCTCTCTGAGAGCCACATGCTCTGCTGCTAAGTTTGCTGGACCTCGTAGGTTGTAATCATAACTGCGAAACAGATACTTTGGACCCGCCATCATGCAGAGGCTGTCTNTGTGCCAACTGATGCTCGAGCAAGACCAAGCTGTCCATGGCGGCCTGCAGCTTGTCACAAGGAGGTGTCAGCTAATGGCACTCTGAGCATTNTACATGCTCTATAAGGTCACAGTGTCTGTTACCATGTCTGTTAGGATGTCTGTTACAACGTCTGTCATGATAGCTGTTACAGTGTCTGTTGCTGTGGCAGTGACAACGACGATGCTGTCTGTTTACAAACAGATCAGACAGAAATGGCACCTTGTGTTTGTGAGTTTACATGCCTTCAAGGTCGTCATAGATGCCCAGCAGATTCAGTGCATCCTCTGGCACGAAGAAATGGATGTGCTGGCCATCAGAATGAGGTGCTTTGAAGGCTGTCATGTGCTTCTGATACGTTGTTGTGAATTGCTGATTGCGCTGAGCTGGGGCTTTGCAGCTCATCTGCTCATCTGCTGTCTGAGCTGTTCTCCTGGNGCATGCCAGGTGGGAACCCATACCCCTGTTGAGGTGGATATTGAGCGCCTGCAGGCAACAGCAAACAGTGNAGACATGAGCCCCTGCTAGCTGAATGCTCTTTTCTCACGAAGTTTTTGTATATGAGCATTATCTATGCATGTTGACATTCTGCAATGCAACCCTGGTTGCTGTGTGACAACTGCAGTGCTGTGTGACCAAGCCAAGACTAGCATTTGGGAGTTTCAGTGCAGATCAGCTGGCCTGCTGATGCTGATTCAGTCACCCAGCTTATGTCCCAAGCCAGTGCTGAGTTAGCCGTTCAGATGTTTGACGGTGCATGCATTTGAGTAGCAGCAGGTGACCCTACCTGATGCAGAACACTGTAGCTGCTTTGGCTCTGACAGGTTGTAGTATTCCAAACATGTAGGCTGCCATCCTCTGCGCTGCTAGCTACTTCACCATCTAAGGGGGAGAAATGAACACAAGTCTTGCCCGCCTGGCTTGCTGGAGCTAAGACAGTGCCAGAGCTTTCGTCGTGCACTTTGTGCAACAGCAGGCTGCCATCTGAACTGCAAGCGCCAACAAGAACAATGAAAAGTAGGTTTTACCCTTGGGAATGAGTGACCAGATCTGGGTCTGAGCGCCTGTGCATGTTGGCGATGTCAAGGTAGACACAGCTTTAACACAATGCAGCAGCAACACCAGATTTTGTCGCCTGGATTCTTGCTAGTCAACATGCAAAGGTCAAGAGCGCTGTGATGTCACATGCTGTGCTAGATAAGCAAGATGGCTTGAGGGATATACCTAGATGATGCAAAGTATTTGTCTCCTGGGCTGCAGTGGACAGAAGTCACAGCCTTGCTATGGGCTTTGNAGCTGGAGCGTGACCTGCAAGCACAGCAGAGAGAAGTCAAAGCACTGCAGCGTCAGCTGCAAGACAAGGAACATGCTGTAAGCAACTCCACCGTTGCATTGTGCGTCTGACACTCAAGCGCATAACGTACAGCCTGGAGCATGAATNGCCAGATTGTGATCTTGCTCTGGCCAGATAGGAATTTGCCGTGCCGTGCAGAGTTATGGTGCGTGCAAATAGCTCCTCAGATAGGAAGTGGGACAGCGATGACACAGGACCAACTGTGACGTTCAGGTCCATGGCTAGTAAGTCTGCAGTGACTGGGCTGCATTGCATGACCTGACTTTGCTGATCTGGTACCCCGCTGAGCCAGATGCGAAAGCCAGACTGTATGCAAGCAGTCATTACATATAAATCGCTGCAGTCTCCTGATACTCATGCCATGTTTGCAGCTAATGTCAAGTACATCTGGCCATTGCAAGCACCTTTGGCAGATGGCGGCGCACAGCGCAAACGCCTTGATGCTGTCAGAAAGCAACTTGGTTGGAGGGTAATAGGGTGTGACTACATTGAATGCTTCTCCTGACAAGGCACATAAGGGACATGCAATGCTGTAGAGGTGTGACATGGCTGCTGGGGATGCCATTGTCGGCTTGTTTACTTGATAACACCCAATACTGTAGCATGACCTGCTTGCTTTTAGCTCTGTATGTTTTGCAGGCATTCCTTACTCCTGTCCGCCTGCACATGGCTGCATCTGATTGCTTCAGCAGTGAACAAGCCCTGCGGTGATCTTTGCAATCACATACATATCAGTTCATTGTCAATGCCATTGAATTGTGTGTCAGCTAAACAGGTTGTCAGCAGCATGTATGAACTGCAGCAGGCATGTCTCAGTCACAGATGACAGAAGCACTTTATTGTGCCAGGCTGAGGCCACAAAGTTGCAATTGCAATTTGACAAAATGGCTGTGCAGTGCACTTTGTGTAGGCAATAGCCAATGTAAGGTAGCTTGATGTGTTGAATGAATACCAAAGGGCCCATACTGCATCCCACTGAGCAAGTGCAATGCGTGGTATGAGGGTGTGCAGACTGCACAGCAGTCATTGTGGCGCCTTCGTGGTACCAGGTTGGGAATGCTTAGCACTGTCCAGGTTTGCCAGAGGAATAGTGCGTACATAGTTTTACACCCCACAAACTTGCTTTACAGCAAATGCAGCTTGCCAAGAGCATTGGTGTATACTGCACGATCATCAAATATCTACATTGTCACCAAAATGTATGTTGAGCACCTGCAAAGCTTCTTTGTGCAGTGCTGTTTCAGTATCAGGACACAACCTTGCTAGCCGGAGCTTTTGGTATGCAACAGCTGTGCTGTTGGTAGGATAGGCACACTCACAAATTTCAAGTGCAGTCCTGGCGAATTGCCTTGCTTGGTCGAGTTGCCCTACAAACTCTAAGATATGTGTGAGATTGTCACTGACCCAGCCTCTCAACTCGTTGCGATTGCCCAATTGCCTGTCTTGAACCTGCATACGGATGACATTTATGCACCCACACACAAGAGGCCAACGTCACACAGATGAGCAGCTATATGGCTTACATCACCTTTCAAGTTTCCTGCTTCTCTGCAAATTGTCTTGCATGGCANACCTTGCATGTCAGTAGCTCCCAGAGCACTATTGCAAACGAGAACACATCAGCTTTCTGGCCATACGGATTATGTTCAATGACCTCAGGTGCCATCCACCTGCACACAAACAGATGCCTCCTGTACAGTGTCAGCATCACAAGTGCATGTGTTTTGCTGCATCACTTTTGCATATACTGCTTGCACCAGCAGCCAAGCTTATTATCGCATTGAGGGCACAGTGATACATGACAGCATTCAGCCTGCGAGAGCACAGTGCACTCTCTACACCGGCACACCTGCCCCTGCTACAACACACTTTGTAACATGCAGACAAGGCAGACAGTATGCGATGGTCCTGGTAACCTGTGCTTGTAGCTCAATGCCCTGACACGTCGCTGACTGCAAGGGTGCTACTCAACAATGCTGCATGCATGACCTGCACACTCAGCTGTATCATTCACCCATGAGTTCACACCTGTACGTGCCAGTCTCAGCTGTCATGACTCCAGCAGTATCAAGCACACGTGCAACTCCAAAGTCAGCTATCTTCACTGTGCCAGTTTCATCCATGAGCAGGTTGGCAGCCTTGAGATCTCTGTGCACAATCTTGCGTTTGTGCAAATAGTCCATGCCTCGGCACACTTCTGTGCCAATCTTTAAGACTGTGCTCAGCTTCAACTGACCGCCCTGCATGTACTTGCATGTCAGGTGTACACATGAGCGGCGATCGGGAGACTGAAATGCTGGCTCCATGGCATAAACCAACAATATTTGATGCTGTAGGAAGTCGCATGCAGGGCAGCTGTACTGCCTCCAATTGCATNTACAGACATTGTACCTCCGTCAGGGAGCTCTGAGATATTCAGGTGCATTACCACTTGCTCATTTGATGAGCTGTGAAGCACACCATACATGGCGACCAAGCCCTGCTAAGGATGTGTTGTTTGCATGTTAAGAAGACCAGGAAAGAGGGAGTACCACTAACTGTATACCACCCGGCCTCAGGGCAACAGTCAGCATGCTTGTGATATGCTTTTGCATGCTATCACTTAGCCTGGAAGGGGATACTGGTGCATGTGTACATGCCGCACACTCACTATGCACATCCCAATTCAGCAAGTCCTGATGATGACAACTGCATCTTTGTGTTTTGGTTTAGTCTCATTCACAAGGCGTCATTACAGCAAGCAGCATCGACAAGTCGCTTGCACTCACTGATCCTCAAAGTCACATGCTGAGGTGTCGTCAGGGTCAATCCTAACACAGGATTGCAGTACATGATAGGCTACACTGGCAAGTTTGCACACCTGGGAGGTTGTATAGCTGTAGGGGGCTGCTGACCATCTGCTTCCTGTGTGCTGACGCCTACCATGGATGCATCAACAGGCTCAGCTTCCAACGCCGATGGTGCTTGTCTGTTTGGAATGCCCACAGCACTTACAGCCGGCTGCAGACCTGCAGTAGGCATGTACCATACTTTGTTGCTGTCTGATGTGCCTGAATGCCTGATAAGGAAGCAAGCATGCTATGCGCACTCTAGCCTACTCACAAGCATGAAGGCATTGAAACGCAGCATAACAAAATCTGCTGTATTTGCATTAGGCAGCTGGGCATTATGGATGTGCGTAATTTGAGTGACCTCTAGCTCAGGTACACATATGAGCTCACCAAGACTGTGTGTAAAATGCTTTATGTATTTTGCCCATTATGCATGATCATGTGGACATGCACTGTATACATGCCCATATAAACGAGCATCAAGCTTTGGCAAGTAGATCGTGCATTGCACAGGTCACACATATCACACTTGATGAGCCCATCAGCACAGACAACAGCTACAACATGAAGNCGCTCGCATCAGGCTTTTTGTTTGCAGGACCCTGCATTCGATGCTGCAGCGGGAGCAGGCCCGCAACGTGCATCATCGACGTCGCAGTCACCAGGTAAGCCCCCGTGAGTCACCTGTTGACCATGTTGGGCGCAGACTGACATTTCGTTTGCTCTAGCTGGTCCTGGACCAGCCGAACCCAGGCAGACACCAGCTAACGCAACAGAACCTGAGGCTGCAAAAAGTGTGCCACAACGAGCACCAGGCAATGGCCAAGCAGGGACTTCCCCAGCAAGTAACTCAACAAGAGGCTGGCAGGATTGCTTGTCGCAGTGGTCCAGTCGCTTTCTGAAACAGGGCTCAGACAGATCCCAGTTGATTCTGTTTGTCATGCACATTACGCTCATATGCCTGGCAGTCTTGTCGCTGCAGCCAATCAGGTCCAGATTGTCCAGGCTAGCTTGGACCTACTTCCTACAGACATCCATTCTGTGCTCTGGATACAAGGCAAGATACCCTCTTTGCTTGAGCCATATAAACAGAACAGTGACAACAGTGAATGTTCAGTCCACTATGCGCCCTGCTGAACCTGGCAACGCCTGGTGCCTGTCTGTCTGGCTAGGCTCTCGTTGCATCAGCACCCTGGCATCAGCCTGCTTTTCCCTGAAGTATGATGCTGTGCTATGGGATTATTTTCTGCTCCTGTCCTTGCGTTCAAGATCAACGCATCTGCATNGCAAGCTGCAGCAGCGCTGGTTGAACGCCCCGCCCCCCCTGCAAGACCTGCACTTCAAGCAGTGGCTGCGCAGCCTGCAGCAGATCATGGCGCAAGCCCTGCAGGTCAGCTCATGTTCCCCTCCACATTGCTCTGCTGTGACAGTGTGCTGCACGCAAAAACAACTACAGCAAGGCTGTAGGCACCAGGTTTACCTAAAGTGAGCAATATATAACGCGCTGCCTGCAAAGCTGTGTGTTGTTGTGAGTCAAGGTTGTGACATCACAAGTGTGTGGGTACAGAGCACATAAATGCGCTGGGAGCATCAATCCCAGAGATGCTTATAAGACTGTAGCAAACCTGTTTTGTTATCTTGGGCTTTTACCAAAGTGCAACTTATGCACATTTCCAACTTACACTTCACTGGGCATAACAGCAGCTGTTTGGATTCAGCAGGCTGTCAGGCAGGCCTGATGCTTTGCCTGAAGTTATGTGCTGTGTATACAGTCATGCCTCCATGTTGCGACGTGACTTACAAAGCTGTCATGAATCAGCATGTATTGCATAGTCACAGTGCAGTACAACCCACAGGTTTTGGCAACACTGCACAGACAAGGACTTGTGCATGGCGACTTCAAGCATGACAACGTGAGGCTGAAGATGGAGCCAGATGGCAGCAACCCACACCTGGTCCTCATTGACATGGGCTATGCTGTCCCAGAGGGCACAGGTGATGCCCTCCCAATNCTTCACTGCTAGCTTCACGGTGGTATGACCAACATTGCTCAGCTTTTTGGGTTGGCTAGTGTCTTTGCTGCTCGCAAAGCGTGTAAAACTGGTACAATCAGTCTACCTGTTCGGCAACAATACTTGGCACATGCAATAGGCACAGCAGACAGGCATACCTCCTACATCAGCTGAGTGCATGGATTATGCATACAACCCGCTTGCAGCAGTAACAATTTGTCATTTTGTGCAAGGCGCAGCTTCCTCTGCAGACAAAATTATACCATGTGCGTTGACTTGGCACTGCAGATCAGTAAGCTGACTTGGCACTGTTGCTTAAGACTGACTCACGGAAGATCTTCGCTATGCATCGCAACGTACAACACCGACAAGCATTTCCCGATTCGCCAATTCTGAACTTGGCACAGTAGTGGGCACGGCGTTGCTGACAGCGGACGCCGCAACAGGGCTGCGAGCCAGTAGCGCATCGTGAGCCTTGGGTNCTGTTCAGGTTGCGGCTCACAAGGCCACCAGGAGGGTTGAACGCCCATGTCCGCACATCTGCAGCAACATGGCGAGTCTGACTGTGCAGCTTTTGCTTGATGTTATGGGGAAATCAACAATTTGCAATTCAGCTTGCGGCTGACTACATTGCCAGATGGGTTGAATACCCATGTCCGTAAATCTGCAGCACAGAGGGACTTTGAAGAATGCATCTTTTGCCTGCTTGATTGGAAACAAACTTCAACCTTTTACTTAGGTCGCGGCTGAGAAGGCTGCCAGGAGTGTGAAAAGTCCATCTGCAAGCATTGCAGCGTAGCAGTGTCTCCATTCAAGCAGCTGTTGCTTGCTCACACAGTGTAGCGGTGCCTCTACCCATGCAGCTGTTGCTTGTGCTCACAGCAGATCCTTGACACTGTGCTAAGGTTTGGCTGACTGTCCCTCCAGCTACAGTGCCTGTGCTGCAAGCTCAATAGAAACACACTGCCAGCTTTGTGCCCAAGGTTTAGACTGTCTAAAGCTTCATACTTGCAGTATGTTCTCTGGGCAAAGCCCCCACAAACACACTGCACACACTGCACCCATAGGGCCATGTTTGATCTGATGATGTTGCAACTTGTCACCAGCGAGCAGGTATCAGCAGCGTAATTGTCCTGCATGTGCCTCTTGATGCAACACCAGCATCTTGGCGATGGTTGGGCATGGCACAACACATGCTGACAGACTGTATCACGGTCCTGAACACACTCAAAGAGGCTACATCATTGACACACAAAACAAAACTCCTTTCGTCATGGGCAGACATCCTCAACAGGAACAGATTGCTTGCGAGCTGCTCACCCTGAATCGACCTTGCTGAGATGACAGCTGCAAAGCTTTAGTGCTTCAACAGCTTCCGTCACAGCGCAGTGCTAGCCGTCCTGTATTGGCAGTGTCCACTATTGCCTGAAGGAGCACAGCGCTAATGGAACAGCCTGAAACTCTCTGTCTGAGCCTGAGGCTCAAGACAATGCCAATCCAACAAGCACAACAGCATTGGAAGGCTACCTGGGAATCTCTCTTTGAGCCTGAGGCCCAGAAGGGCAGCTGTGCCTGCCCCAAGGGAGTGCCCTGTGATGACCAACTGGTAGCCCTCCTCCTTGACCTTCTTGCGCATCTTGGCACCCACACCCTCTCCAGATGCCTCATGCCTACGCACACACACATGACATCAGCANCACTTGCCTCCGCACTTTGGTCAAGCTGACATACTTCAGCAGAGTCATCATTCAAGTGCACATGTTGTCAATGTGCTGCTGTGCTGCAAAATACATAGACATCGTGTCTCAGCAGCACTTCAAGCAATCAAAAGGCTGTCACACAGCTTTGTTGGACAGGCTTTGTTAGCGTCTTGACATGCTATGTCCAATATTCGCTGTGACAGTGCTGATGCTGATGTCAGAGCAATAGCCAAGGCACCTGCATGACTAACAATTGCAGGTAAGTAGGTGGGGTCGGTGCATGGTGTCATGTTAGCTTTACCATCAGAGTTGTGACTTTCACTGCAGAGTGGGCCAAACAGGCCATCACAGCAGCAGCTACGGTCATGCAAATACAGGGATGAGTCATCTTGTACATCTGAACCTAGGATGAGACATTTTGCAATGTCGCAGGAAAGGCAAGGAGGAGGTGAGGAGGCCATTCAGAAGCAGCCACACACTGGNAGTGACAGACTCGCACCGTTGCGGCAAGCTACAACTGTGGTCAGGCCTTGCTCTGCCAAAATTTTCGCAATCCCGTACCCAATTCCCTTGTTCGCTGCATCGTGAGCATTCATCGCATTAGAGATGTACCATTGCACGTACACTGGTCAGGCTTCACATCCTAGGTTCAACTCGCGGGACTGGTTGATCAGCTCGGCCACGCACCTCCCGTGACAACAGCAACAGTGTCGGAACGCCACCACTTGTCGCCAGGTAGCTCAAAGGCATTACTAGATGCCATCCGGAAAGGGAACCAGCTCGCTAAAGACGCCAAGGATGTCGTGGTCAGTACCTTACGTCGTGAAGTCAAGGCTTCTTTTTTGCCGACCGCGCGCACACAAGCACAAGTCCTGAAAGTTGCTTTCGGCAGTGATGCTACAGAGCGGAAGGTCTCTTGTTTAGCNAGGCCCACTGCCTCAGGCATCACAGCTGCAAACGCTGCCGCAGCTACAGCAGGCGGCTCTCCCAAGGCTGGCCCCGTTAGCCCTGTCAAGAGGTGAATTTGGTCTTGCACAGCATGCATCAGTGACACATAGCAGCATGTCATTCAGACTCCTGCAAAATCTATAGCTGATCATACAGAGTCAAGCATGCACCTGCTCTGTTGTGTCAAGCGGTGTACATCCTGCAGGATGTTGTTGATGAGGTCATGGTAACACTGCAGATGGTATGTGTTGGGTGCATGAACATCAGCAGTTTGAGTAGTTCTGAAAGCTGCAGACCCTCCCTAGGAGGTCATGCACACTTTGATTGACACAAAGCTCTCTCCCTTGATGCCCTTCTGACACAACCAAGATACCTTCTGCTGTGTCTTCCTCGCATAGCATGTGGGTCATTACGCTGGTGCANATCAAGAGACGAAGGACTCCAGCCAAGAGTGACTCCAGCTAACAGTGACTCCAGCCAACTGTGACTCAAGCTAAGAGTGACCCCAGCATACCTGGCGGCGGCGCTGCACAAGCTGTCGGATGACTCGTGGCAGCAGTGCCAGGTCCTCAGCAGAAGCACTTGCCGAAGGCAGATCAGGCATGCTGCCGTCCTCTGGCTGGCTGACAGTGGTGAAGCAGATGTTGTACTCCTGGATGATGGAGGGGTACAAGCTGTTGAAGTCCAGCAGCAGCACAAACTTGTCGTACAGGCCTTTCTTGGGCTCCAGGACCAACCCCCCTGCATACTGGGGGGCGCTGCGCTTCTTACCACCACCTCCACCTGCCAACAGACACTTGCATGCTCCAATGCAGCCTTAGTATGCAACAACCTACCAGCCATGTCCTGTTCACAGTTTGACCAGGTTGCGTTCATGCAAACTTAAGACCAGCAGCCTGTGCATTTGCCCTGTGTCTGTATGCTGCATCAGTGCAAAGCTAGCCAAAGTGTTGGCATGCAACACATACACACACAGACAGACGTGGGGTGTGCATAGCAACTGTACCCGCTGCTGCAGGCACTTGTGCGCTTTCATCATGATCACCTTGCCCTGCGTTTGCAAGGCGCTCCCTTTCCTGCAGGAAACAGAACCAAGGTAGGCATTCACAACCAGTGTTATACGCAGGAACAAAACAGTATACTGTTTGCACCTGGTTGTAACGCTGAGCATGTACATGGATGTAATTCCTGTTGTGTCACAAACGGCCGTACACTTTGCTATGGCAATGACACCTGGCTTTTCTTCCCTTGGGGGCATTGCTGACATGTTTCACATGTAATCCCAATGAACAGCAAACTGCCTTTGCAAGGGGTCCCCTGGGTAGCTTGGTTTCCCACAGCAGCAATTGCGCACCCCCAGCAGATGCATTGACCAGGTCAGATGCCATCCAGTGCTCATTTGCAATGCACTGCTATGCTTGCAGTGCAGTATATCAAACCTTATCTTGTAGCTGCAGTTCAGACAGCACAGCATTGTCACAGTATGGCATATGCACCTGCACAAAACACGTGTTGCAGCAGCTGAACTTTACAGGAGTAACATGTACAGTGAAGTGATACCCATCCTTATCTGGTGGGGCATATGATGGCATAATCTGGACAGCATGCTTGTCATCTCAGGGGCAGGCNAGACCGAATGGGTCAGCTCCGCAACCTTGTTGCATGTTCACAGTATGCAACGAAACTGTGAATCAGTTGTGGCCTTACCAAGTCTTCCTGCTTCTGTTTCATTCTGTCAAGGTGCTGTATGTTTTGCACTGTGCTTTNCCTGTGACAGTGCATCATAATCTTGCTGACGCTTCATGATGACATGCCCACTGATCTCAAATGCGGCTGGGTCAACTTGAGTCTCCAGGATCTCTTGAGGCACGCGGTTCTGCATCACAAGCAGCAGTCTCATCATCTGCTGTCCTACCCGACAACATATATGGACTGACTGCATGAACTCTGCATGTTGTAGTGCTAAATGCAGAGCCAGCAAACAAGGCACAGCACCCATCAAACTTGACAGCTAGTCACACCCTGTGACAACAGTGAACACCATATCAAATAATGGCCGTAGGTCGCTGCGACGCATATTACACATGCATAACCCACCTCAGCTTTTGCTTGGGCAAAGCCATTGGGGTACAAGAACACCCTGAGGCCGCAGTCAACAATGAAGAGGTTGTGTGGGATGTTGGCCTTCTGCAGCCTCACACACACCTCCGCCACAAAGTCANTGGCTAGACTCTTAAATTGCAGGAGCAGTGTGTCCGCTACAGGTGGCAGGAACAAATTGGAGGCCATAGAGCGTCGCGCTCACTGCTGTGGAAGGTACAGGTGCTCGCAGCTCGTACACCCCAGGCCCGGCCAGCCTCACAAAGTCACGCGATGCCGATCCGACATATCACAAGTTGTCGTGCGCACCGCAACGACTCTCTATCTGACCTGCCGAATTTGCGCGACGCACCCCGGAACAGTGTCGGTGAAAATAGCCACCTCAGTGTAGCCCGACTAAAGTCAAACCTGGCGCATTTGGGGACGTTCATGCGCTGCACCAGCCTTTGGCAGATCAAGCACAACTTCCGGACCTCCGTTTGTTGTCTTGCACTCTCGACAGTGACGCAGGCCTGAGGCGCTCAACATATGTCAAAGCCCCCAGTGTGAGCCGAAGGTGGGTACAGTGGTTCTGATCAGAGCTGTCAATATGTACAAGTGTTGTGGTAGTGTGATTTAGCAACAATTGCAGAGGGGGGATGAGTGCAGTGCAGCCAGCAGAGACAGCTGCACTCGTGCTGAAATACTTAGTCAGCAGTTCTTTCAACAGGACTGCAGGCACTTTCAGAAGGTATGCCTTCTCACCAGTATGAGTCCAAGTGCCACACAGCTGTTCAATTGAGGCTTGAAACTTTGTATGTGAAGGGAAGCCAGCAAGTTGTTGAAGAGCATAGATGCTCCAACAGGGGTGAAGTCACTCACCAGCATACTGACAGAGTATGTCACACTCAAGGACCTCAGCATCAAGCGTCAGCACCTGCTACAGTCACACCCTCTTGCAGCTGACATGGCAGCACTGCTGGACAGATATGCTCAAAGTCCTGCGCAGTTGCAACAGCCTGCAGTTGGAGCTCCTATCCATTCACAGACACAGCAGCAGGTCCAACAGGTANAGCTGCTGTGCTAAAGGGGTTTGGGCCAGTATTTGCACCAGAGCTGCTGGTGGTGAAGAGGTTTGGGCCAGTGTTCGTACCAAAGCTGCAGCTTGCAGGACTGCCAGTAGCAGGAGAGGCCCCTGCTGCAGAGGCAGGGGAACCGCTAGCACTGAAAACAAAGGGTGTAGAGCTGTGGGTGCTGAAAGCATCCGGACTCTTGCGGGTAGCTGAAGTGCCATTATCAGCAGCGCCAGTAACACCAAATCCAAACTTGCTGGTGGCGTCAGCAATGCCAAAGCTTGGAGAGGTGCGGCTGCTACCTGCGCAGAAAGCAGAGGTGCTGCTGCTACCACTGACACCAAAGGCAAAACCTGTTGGACTGCTGCCGGCAGACGATGCTCCAGCTGTAGCAGAAGGGCTGCTGCTGGCGCCAAAGGCACCCAAATTGAAGCCAGCAGAAAAGCCAGATGTAGGGGCTGAAGCATGTGAGCCTGGCAAGGGACCGCTTCTCCAGCCACTCTGATAGGGGCCATGCCTTTTAGTGCCAGACCCAAAGAGGCCTGATCTGGTGTTGCTGCCTGTAGGCGTTGTACCAGCGCTTGCGAGGGGGCTGCTATTGGCAGTACCAGATGCAGATTTGTCATTGGCTGCAGGAGACGCAGAGGCTGCATCTGAAGGCGCAGACCGGCTGATGGCTGCATCAGACGTAGTATTGGTGCTAGGCGGGGCATCTGCGTTTGGCATGAAGTNTAGATCAAGGGGGTGCCCTGGGGCCGGCAGACATGGTTGCCCTAGCTGCAGCCTATCCATTTATCTTCATCAAGGCAAGCCTAAGAGCCACACTCCTGCTGCACAATGCAAAGCTCTGCTGTCATTGTATGCCTGTATGCTCAGGGTATTGTGACATAGCATGCCAATCAGGCCAGCTGCGGTGGTCATATTCAGCGGTAACATTTCACAGCACTCGCAAGGCATGCATGAACCAGGTTTGCGTCATCTGCAGGATATACCCAGACTGCAGTGGTCACAGCGCAATGAGGCCCGGAGGTTTGTGACATTGCTGGACACTCTGTATGACATGCGCTGCCTTCTGCAATGTTCAGCTGCTGGCAAGCCCAATCAGGTACCTGTCACAACCCATGCTTCTGCATGCTGCTCACTTGTTGTACACCTGGCGTCTGCAATGCACTATTTGCAAGTGCTACCTTGTTTGTGCACAGTCGGAGTCTGTTGTCAAGATGTACCAGTACCTAATCTCACTTACCTGAGATTATGTCAGGATCTTGTTTAGTTGGTTTGTTGTTGATTTAATTGTTTGACAAGCATCGGGCCACAGAATCGTGACCAGCTTATGGTGCAGATCTTTGCCGGTTTGCTGGACCATGCACGCAGCCTGGGGGTGAATACAAGCTCAGCCATGGCANTTCTAGGCTGCTCCCTGTCTGTTCCCTTATTAGGTGAATGTGGACACACCAAGACATGAGGACATTGCTTGCATACTTGATGTGGACACATTCACAATGCCATGTCAAGTGGCGATCTGGGCATGATGTTGACCAACCACCGGGCTAACACGCTTGACATACCGTGTCCTTGTTAGAGGGGTTGAGACTTGCAGCTGTAGTCAGACTTTCGATTGCAGCATCCCAGTCTGTCATCATCATTTGAGCCATTGCCAACCTATGGATGCCACAGACCATAATTCAAACATGCTGCAATAGCTTGAAAGCAGGATTGGATGATACAAGCAGCATGGTGGACTCAGAGTTTGCGGCCTCTGGCGGCATAGTACCATCAGCAGCTGACAACGAGGTATACAATACTATGTCTGCTAGCCAGCCAAGATGTGGCATGTATGGTTGCTTTGCTAATTGTTACCATGATAGCGAATCGCACATATGCACTTGTCAAGTGGCACAGAAGTCAAGAATGCATGTCATCAGCCAGCATTGCAANGACATGCGGAAGTTGTCCTGTGACCAAACTGTAAATCTGTGAGGACTTGATACAAGAAACTTTGCTAGTGCAAAACACAGCATGTGCCTGATGTCGCCCAGTCAGAAACGCAGAAGAGGCCGCGCCACAGAAGCAATGTGGTTTAAGTGCACAAAATCGAATCTGTACCCTCAAAATTTTGAGCAGGGTCTGCAGTGCAGCTTGTTGTTTGGCAGCACCAGCCTCGGATCTGAGGTGTGCCACCGCAGCTTCTGCTTTCCTGTACCGCTGCAGTGCAGGATCTTCTACATCCANGGACTCAGTGACACCTGGCATGTTACAGGTCTTCAGCAATGTCTCAATTTGCTGCAACACCGAGGCCCAAAGCAGGCTCCTGGGGGTTACTAATAGTCTGCTTGCAGAACAGATCAATCTCATTACCCTCAGGCTCACCAATGTGACAATAACTGACAATGCTGCCTTGTCAGACTATCCATTCTCTGCGGCTTTTACATTTGTATCATCAATGGATGTGTACCCACCTCTGCCCAGCCTTGCAGCGGTAAGATCAGGCCTCTACAGAATGTTTCACAGACACCGTTGCATGCCACAGCATACATGTCATTATCACACAGCACTCTTGAATGTGGGAGGTCCTCTTTGTGTGCAAAACGGGCACGCTGACAACTTTGTTGTGCAGTGTTCCTGAGTTACTTGTTGTTCTCACTACACCACACTATGTTGTGCTTCTCCTGTTTGATGGGACATCACTTACACTGTTGTGCAGGTTCTGGACCAGCTTACTGTTTTCAACTCCACATCAGCATCTATGTTCACACAAGCAATGCTCAATGTTAGCATCAATGCGACCGCAATACCAGGCAGCATTGCGCATTTCTCGGGTGACTCATTCACAGAGCAAGTCACAAACTTTGTGGCCCCAACCAACCAGCAACGTGACAAGGAGGTTCCTGTGGGCTGGCCAATTGGCGTCTCTGTGGGCAGTCTGCTGATTGTGGGCGCTGCAGTATGGCTAGGCTTCTATGTCTTCCATCAGAGACGCCGCAACATGTTGCAGCAGGTAGGCAGGCTGGGGGGCTTGACATACAACTGAGCTCATGCAACACGCAAGTATCTACACATGTTAGCTGACTGGCTGTTCTTGAAGGAAAGTGTGCATACACGTCTCACTTGCAGCAGAGAAAAATTTGCTTGCATTCATACCAGCAAGCCCAGTGCAGTGCACATGCCNCATTTGCAAGTAGGCAGAGCTATGACAGATGCCTGCCAAAACTTACCTTTCAACCACAACTCTAGCAGACTTGAGAGCAGCCTGAGTTGGGATGCTCTGAGGGTCCAAAGCATGGATGTTCTTTCCAGTAGGCAGCACAAGGGGGTTCCTGATGGGGTCCCCTCCTGGCCCGGGCTCAACATAGCCCCCCTTCAGTGCTTGCTCCAGAGCGCCGAGCTCGTTGTCCTTGACTACTTGCTCCAGGCAGAACTCCAGGTACTGGAAGAGGTTCCTCAGCTCATCCTTGTTGGCCTTCTTGAACTCAGTGCCCTGACACAAGCACGAAGTGTCAGCAAGCATCACAAGCAACAAGCTGTACAGTTGTCCTCAGGCATATTGTCATAGTTGTCTGTCTGTGCAAGTGTGCAAAGGTCTGCANTGGACACAGGCAAGTCAGCAAATTCATGCAAACAGACTGCAAAGATAGGGCATAGACCACATGTGAGCAACTACTGACTACACTTGTGATGCATCGTGTTTAGGGGAGACAAAGGGTTCCCCAACAGGATTGTGCCTTGCAAAGCAGGTGGTATTTGTGTAACAGAACAAGCTTCACAAGCAAGTCATGTCAGCAGGAACCCGTAATCAATCTATGGGACTTCTAAGAAATGACTGAGGCAATGCCAATGCCGCACATGACATGGCAGGTGCAGTGAGCAGGCGATTCNTCTCCATTCCAGTTTTTGTGCCATTGCCTGTTCAGAAAGCTGAAGCTGAAGCGGGCCTGCCCAGCCGAGGCAGATCGCACCTCATCCCCAACCTCAACAAGCTGCCCCCCAATCTTCTTGCATGCTTCCTCAACATTCAGCCTGTCAGGAGGATCCCCTGAGGCGTCCATGACATAGAAGGTGTGCCCGCTGCTGTGGTCAACAGCATAGGTCTTCACCTTGGCCCGGGTGACTGCCAGGCCGCCTTGCTTCAGCACCTTGGTCAGGGCTGCCAGGCAGCCAAACTTGTCTACTGAGTGGACATGGACTTTGAGACCACGAGGAAATCTGCGCTGGATAGAGGACTCCATCATTGCTGCTAGCTTAGCTGCCTTCACCTCGTCTAGCTCTGCAGCCATGTACAAAATACTTGACAGCATTCCTTTTAGTACTTGTGACATTGTATCCAGAAACAGCTGTATGCCATGTGTATGGTGACTTTCCATTGTCCAGCCCCAGGCACACTGTCAGACCACTAGTCACACAAATCAACATAACACCAAGATCAAGACCGTCTGTACAGATTTTGTTGCACTGCTTCAAAGAGCTCAGTCTCAAGATTTGTAAACAAAGAACTGCTGTTTGGCCACAGATACGTGTCGCACACAGCACAGAATCGATGCAGCTGTGTGCGTAGGATTCAAGACTCACCAGGCTTGCCAAGGCGCGGCCTGATGTAATACTCCTGGCTGGCAACACCCTCGTTGCTGTCGATTGTGGCATGAAAGACATCATAGTCCATGTCAGCCAGGGTGCAAACTGTGTCAAACAGCAGCTTGGTCCTGTCCTTGCACTTCACAGTGACTAGCCAGTACCCATTCATGCTGCTGTGAGTGATGCTCACATCGGGCCTGCTATGCTTTGGAGACCTGCATGCAAGGGGAGGTTGCTACAACATGCACATCTGCCTTACACCTTGCAATAGGCAAATCACTGCTGATTACTGGCACATTAAACAGCAGGTGCCGCAATGCAGTTGGCAACAAGACACTCGGCAGACTGCAGTGGATGAGCAGTGCGACAGACAGTGATGCATGGCCTTTATGCACAGTAGTACACATGCATCTGCCCAATGCGGGCCACTTGGCACATGCTTACAAACATCCGCAGCAAGTTTACATACCTGAAGAAAGCCCACTGATCTTCCTCTGCATCAGGCAGATTCATGTATTCAGCATGTAGCGAGCCTGCTGAGTCTGTGGGCGATGAGTGCACCTCCCCAAGCATGGAGTTCCAGCGCGTGTGGTACTGTGGCTTGCTGAATCCTTGCTCCCACTGAGACTCCTCCTCACGCAGCATCAGCACATGCAAGCGCCGGTCATGGTGGACCTCACCACGAACCTGTTGGGCAGCACATCTGCTGAGACAAACAGCAGGGCCTGGGAAACATTGCATAGCAAACACAGCAAGGATGATTGCTCACAGAAGAAGCAGCTAATGCTTGAGCTGCACTGCCGANTTGGTGGGTTCCTGAACAGAGCCAAGTCGTCAGGGCAAGCTTGCAATCGCAGCATGGCGCTGGCAGTGTCGACAGCTGTTGGACATANGGTCATTGCATGGACCATGCACTGCGCGCTTGCCTGTGTGGACATAAACAAGGAAGGCCAATGTTGATGGCATAGTAAGCCATAAAAACAAGCTGCAGACCTCACTAGCTTGCAAACACTAGCAGCCTCCTGACGTGTTTGCATGGCATACAGGCATGCTCCAGGCACTCTGATGGAGCGCAACACCAAAGGCATGGAGGTGTTCCACAAGGGCATGAGCATAGTCATGACTGACCAGCCTCACCTGCAGCCATTCACCGACTTTTTGCGACACCAGACGGAATACAAATTTATCAACAAAGATCAGTGGATGGGCTTCTATCGCTTCAATGAGGNGGGCATAATGATTTGACACATAATTGCAAATGTCCCGCGAGGAACACTCGCTGAAGGACGAGGCCTTAGAAGAAGACGATGGACACGAGTACAAGCAGACTAGAACTTGTCAAGATCAAGATCCAGGTCTACTTCGCAGTGCNGTGCTCACAGAAAGCGTAGCTGTGCACCCGCTACGAACCTTGTCAAGCTCCGCAAACACGCCCGCCATGGCCTTCTTTTCGCTTTTCGTCCTCTCAAGAGCAGCTGTTTCCTGAAGTCAGACCGTGCATTGTAAACAATCGGCTTCAGCGAGCTTCAGAGGGAGCGGATCCTGGCGAACGTTGATGCGGAGCCTTACGGCGTTGATTGTAGCTTGGAAGGCAGCCTGAATTGCCTTCAGCTTGTCGATTCGCTGGTCTTCGTCGTTATTGAACTGACACTCGCGGGAATCGCTGACGCTGACGGACATGCTGCTTCCGAGCTGGCCCGGCTCCGGNGCCGTGCCCTCATTCATGGCTCTTCTGGTCTGTAGTCCAGCAACCAGCATGCTTGCACGTGATCACTGTTTGACACGCTTGGCAATAGAGGTTTGGTTGTGGTGGTCTGGGCACAAATGCACCCAACTTTGACTGTCACATGTGCTGGTGAAGAGAACATCCAGGCTTGAAATCATGCCAAATAGTGACCCAGAGTCTCTTGCACAAAAGCACTGCTGCACAAGNGCTGCAGCACAACTGCCCAAGGTGGGACCATAGAGGACACACAGAACCCAGCACAAACAGTGATAGCTCTCAAATAAATTAGACCTGGAACTCTTGCATCTTGCACAAACGTATCCCATCCATGTCTGCCAGCTTCTGGCCTTGCACGATTTGCACATGTATGACTTTCGTCATGAGAAGCAATGAATCACAGCGAGCAAACCTGATCTGCCCAAGCAGTGGCATCAGTCATCACAGCACGCAGCTCAAGCGCCAGCTCAGCCCCCTGCAGCCCACNCTGCGTCATTGGAGTGCACAGGCCCTGGTGAACTGCCTACCTCTGAGCTACTCACTAGCACAAGTTGAGTTTGAATCCTCTCGTATGTAGTGTGCTGTAGGAGCAAGCATTGCAAACATCAGATTGCAGAGCAGGCACACTAAAGACGCATATGCCTAGCCTTTACCGACAGCTCAACTATGGTCACCATCCTGCGCCTGATGGGCGACATGTGCACAACTTGTGTGTGAGCACTGCATGCACAGTGCAGCAAGNAATAAAGCAAGCAGATCTATCAGTGCCATTTGACAATGCATGAGCTATCAACAGTCTAGTGACCAAGCGCATAACAAACGAGAACAGGACAAGCAAATCAAGCTGATCTTTGCATTCCAGTGCTGAGCAGCATGCTCAAGCAGATTGGTGCCGGACAGCTTGTGAAGACATAGTGAGAATTGCTTGTGTTTGCAATGGCCTGATACTAATCACGTTTTGACATCTCAAGCCAGACTATGCAGAACCTATTACCCGCTGTCTGCTTTGACAACATAACAATGCTCTGGCGGTCTGGCTTGGCAGGACTTGCTGCAAGTGGAGCTTGCACAAGCAATGGCAGTAGCATACCACCAAGTCAAGGACATTGACTGCGTCATACCCGAGCCAACACACAGCTCATGAAGCACTGTCAATATCTGTTGGCCACCTCAGCCACACTGCATGCTTGGTCTTATCATAATAGTATGTTCAGCAGGTCACCAGCTACGCGGCATCCAGTACAAGCATGCTCATAAGGTTGTAAGCTGATTCAGTGTGCTGTTATCCATCTGAGTCTCAGCTCAGCATGTGGCAGGCCCACGGGAATCCTTACTCACTGGACTGCTCACTGCCACTGCCTGTGAAAAGGTGCCCTATTGGGCAATGCTTGGCCGGTGCTGCAATGGAGCCATCCAAAGACACAACATTTGCTCATCCAAGTCNCATGCTGGTCAAGTGGTGGTGCAGTTTCCATTGTTGTCTATTGTTCAGCTTCACTGTGGTGGTCCCCAGATCCACAATGGCTTTGCTTGTTACTCTGCACTTGTCATCAGATGCACCTTGTCGTCCAGTNATGCTGCAGCCTCAACGCATATCATAGCGATTGACTCCGCCTGATTACTGTTGTTTGAAGCAATTGTTTGAAGCAACAAGGTGGTGGTAATGCTTTGATTGATCATCAATCAAAGCATTACGATTACTATTGTTTGCTCACAGTTGCAGATTCAATTTCGATCAACAGCCCTAATTTGCCCTAATTTTAAACCCCCGTTCATATCCCGCGAACAAAGCCACTACATAAGCCTGTCAACACAGCCTGACACTCAAACCNTGCGCGTTGGTCTGTGTAAAGCCGAACCTAAACCGGCAAGCGCTGGGTACACGCCTCAGTAACAGTAGGATCGCTGCAAGGGATAAGCGTCCCAAGCAGCGTACGTAACGGGAACCATGTGGCATATGTGGCATGCGTGTGCGTGTGTGCGTAACTGCATGGCTGATAACAAGCATCATACGGGACATACATACTAGCATTAACGCATACCAAACCTCTACAGGCAGCCTGATGAATGAAAATGTCAGTCATGAATGTGTATGTGTGACACAGAGTAAGTCACCCCCCATACCCTACACCCCCCTAACCCCNGGGATCTGTATGCATGGCAGTGCCCGTCATATGGGATGCATGCAGGCATGTGATGTACCAAATGGTTGTCTGTTGCTACGTCCTGCTTGTGACAAACCCTTGCAAGAGCTTGTGATGCAGCTCAATGCNACCTTCCAGAGTTTGTGAAGCTGCCTCTACCGGATACAGACGCGCAGACACTACAGGGCAACTTGCAGCGCGGCCTCATGGCAGACACAAATGCGGCTGAAGAGCTGATAGAGCTGCTGAAGGACCTTCAGAGCTATGAAGGCATGCCTGGGCAAGGCAGTGCCTTGCTAGCCAATGCTAGCAAGCCCCTCGGGCATTTTTGTGCCAATTTTGGCTACGATGCAGATGCCTTCCCATTGACAAGCTTACCTGAAACATTGCGCTGTGAGCACTATGTGGCCACTGTGCAAATCATGAAGAAGGTGATTCCTGAGTTATGAGATCCCCCTTCGCTCGCTGCTTGACTGATCTGAGCTTTTGCGCAATGACAGTCAGGTGTGTTTTTACATGCAAGGTCTTATGTGCATGTGCTTTGCATGACAAAACAAACGTTTGTGTGTCATGTTCACAACAAAACTGAAACAGCATGCATCAGAAAAGGGATTCTGGATGAGACTTTGCAACCTGTGCTGTGTCGCTGAACCGCATGTGGAAACTTCTGCTGAGGATCTCCAGGAAGCCTGGTTCTGCCCATTCGACGTGTTCATCTGTGCAGGTCGTAGCTNGTCAGCAAGCTAGCCATGCATTGTGTTGCCTGCAGAAATTTGTCAGCAGAGACTACGACTCACCACCCAACATTGACAACTACCTTGACCACCCTTTCATGCGGCAAACAGATGCATCCCAAGCAGCATCGCCACCTGCTGCCAGCGGCCAAATGCCAGAGAAGGCAGCCAAAGCAGAGGCTTCCTCATCATCTCTGGCTTCTCTAGGGCAAAGAGCAACCTCACNAGCAAAATGGGCAAGACCCTCCCCAATTTGCTCCAGGTAATTTAGCACTGAAATTGGGTTTGCATATGCTGACTATGCATGCTGTTGAGAATGCCAAACCATCACATCAACAGCAATGTAGCAAGCGAAGTCTCAATGTCGCAGCAGACCAACAGGGCAAAGCTTGTGAAAGCATGTTGCATCTCATCACCCTACACACTGTGCAGATTGACACAAGAGGGCATTTGTCAACAGTGCTAGTATTGCTGATTTGAAGTGGTTTTAATTGATGGTGGGTGTTGCTCGCCCTACAGTACCTAAGCAATGACTCCGTCATTACCACTAGACTCATTAGCCTGCTTCAGTTTGGCTTCAAGTGCATCCAAACCTTACCACTGCATAGCAGCCATGCCTAATTGAGTTGTTGTTGAAAATGCTGGTTGTCCTGCGGACAATCAGTGTATCAGGGTGTCAGGAACTGCCAGCTCATCAGCAGATGGCGCTGCAATGAATCTGTCGTAATGCAGGATGAGACAGTAGGCAGCATTGCTGAGAAGCATGGCAAAACCCCAGCACAGGTCTTGCTGCAGTGGGGCTTGCAGCATGGGACTTCAGTCATCCCCAAATCTGGCAATGCAAGGCATATCAAGGTATGCGGTTCTGCAAGCTTGGACAATGTGTGGTGCGCAGTATTGTCCTGTGTCGCTCTTGAGCTTTGCTGTGTTGTGCCTGCTGCAGTGTTGATACATGCATGCTGCATTGCATGTGCAGTGCATGCTTGCTATGTGCTGCGCTGCATGCATCCTGTACATGCACAGCTGAAATGATTATACAGGCAGCCATCTAAGGCTGTGATGTACAACGGCATTTGGGTCGCGTTGCTGTGGCATTGTGCACGTGTATACTCACTGGTAAGTATGCGTGCATCAGACATGCAACAACGTGCCTTCAGATCAGGTCAGCAGTGACTCACAGCGGGACAGCCTCTGCCATCATGCACGGGGCTGTGATCATATTGTCAATCAGGCCTAGGCCATGAACGTAAGACCAGATCTAGTCAAGCCTGAGCATAAAGCAGCCGACATGCTGAGCCTGTATACACATACACACTGTACGTACACATGTTCATGTAGGAGAATCAAGGTGTATGGGGCTGGAGTCTGCCATCAGTAGACTTTGACACTCTATCTACGTTCAAATTTCAGAAGAAGTATTTTGATGGAGGGTTTGTCATGAACAAGGATGGACCGTATCGCACTTATGAAGACCTTTGGAACGAGCCTGAGCTGTGAGCAATCTGAGCTGTGAGCAGCCTGAGCTGTGAGCAGCACACTGCAGGCAGCTGGTCACCCATTTGATGTGTTGAAGCTAGCTCTGCGGCTGTACTTTCTGATAAGCTGATTGCCCCAGCATGAAGGTGTTCCAGTTTTATAGTCTGCAAATGTTTTCTGAGCAGAGTTTGCAGAACTTTGCTAGGTTGGCTGGTTCTTTTTTGATGTGGTCCAAGTTAATTTGCGTGTTGACGCGTTGATGTGGCCTTGTCATTTCTGTTGAGTGCTGCACACAAGTGACACGGTTCGATGGTGTAGGAGCTACATATATGTGCCACGTCACTCCAGTGTCTTCTTGCATCTCACTCAACAAGTAGTTGATATCTTGCAAGTACACTGCTTGACAGTAAGCACACNCATGACTTCTACAGGAAGAAGCCTCTGATACATGCACGCAGCTGTCTAGTTTGTCACATGTTGCCAGGGGCAAGCTATAGTGTGCATGTAGCACAATCATTCATACTGACTGGGGCATCCAGCAGCATGTAGTTGACTCTTGATGACCACAAAACTGAAGCCGACGAATAGCAGAATGGCATGAACCCCATACAGACGGGCGACAACAGCTCATGAGCAAGGTGACTGTTGCAGCTGCCATGCTGGAGCCTCACAACTTAGACAGTATGAGAAATGACAGATGGCTTGATGCTGCAAGCACTTGATAGGGCCGCACACCTGCACTGACGGTGGGGATAAGGTCTGCCCCATTGATGATGGTGGTGACATAGGAGGAACAGCTGCGAGCAAGCTCCAGGGTCATGCAGGATGGGCATGCTATTGCCAAGCATGTCACATTTGCAAACTCGGGGAACTCCCGCATCCTGCAGCAGCACAAGCAAACAAATTGTCTAAGCAGCGTACAGGTTGACATTTGTCAGGAGTCAACATGCTAGCATGCACGTGCACCCAAACGCCTGTGTAACAAACTTTGTAAGCTGCTTTGCTCAATGGCATTGCGCCTCCACATTATTGAGATGATGACAACCTTGATTGTAATGGTGCATGTGGCTACATTGCTTCCCAACCCAATCCTGGTCGCCCTATCGCCGCACATCTGGTGCTGCCTGCCCCTCTGGCTCCATCCCTTTCGCCCGACAAGGACTATAAATTAGTCTAGGTTTCACCACAGACAATGCACAGACCANGACTCAGGGCCGAGACATGCCCAGCACAGCAGGGCGGGCGGTGATTGGTACGCCATCAAGCACAGCAGCAGACTCAGTGAGCACAGCAGGCATAGCACATTCCACCAATTTAAACGAGCTAGCTGGGGATGCCATCAAGGCTAGCAGGGGTGTTGCCAGGGATGCTGATGCTGCAACAGGACCAAAGCAGGATCATGATGCAGCAGCAACAAAAGCAGCTGCNAACAGTACAGCGTTACATGTAGGCATTTGCAGCGCCATTTGCCACGTGCATGAGCTAAGCCCCGTGTATTGTACAAGTGCAGCACCTAAGATGCTGACATGTGGCCTGCAGGTATGACCAAGTGAGTACACCCTGGCTGGTGGCTACCTTCCATGCTCCCTGGTACTCATCATGTAGGCATTGCAACCTCTCCTGAGATGCAGGCATACCATTGTGTGGTGCATTTGCACGCACTGTGGTTGTTCTTCAGTTTCTGGACCCTCCATTCAAGGTGCATGCAAGTCAGCTGCTTGGACTGCATAGACTCAGCACCTCTGCCCAAATTGNTATGACGTACTTTACTACATTCGATTTGTCAAGACTTGAAAGAAAGCAGCTGTCAACAGTGTGCTGAAAAACATGTCATTAGGTCACACTTCATTGCACCTGCCTCACACTACACTCAGCTACTCCTCAATCTCAATTGGCTCTGGACTCCATTTGACACCAAGCTCAGAAAGCTTCAAGTGTGACTTGACATAATCCTCAAAGAAGGCATTCTGATCAGCTGCATACTTCTCTGCGTATGGCCTACACAACACAGCAAGCTGCAGTTTCATTAANGAGCAAATCAGGCATCACTATCATACAAGCAGTCGGCACAAGGGGTGTCAGACGAGTCACGAGGTCAGCATGTGCTGCATCAGTCACAGTCACAGCCAGCCTTGCTTGATGGGGACAGCCTGTCATCCCCAAGCCAGTCCCCTCAGCAGCAGCCTGAAGAGCATCAAAANAGCTAACAAGCAACCTGAAAGTGCAGCTGGAGCGGGATCAGCACAGAATGCAGTACTAACCGGGCTGCCTGAGAGCTCAGTCAAGCGCTCTGCTCTGCCATTGCGCATGAGCATGATGCTGAGATGACTGAGGGGGTTCTGATCAAAGAACTCCCGGACAAAGGCCTGCAGAATGTGGATCATCATGGCTCCTCTGTTGGGCCGCATGTCTGTCATGGACGCTGCTCTGCTCATGTCCAGCAGTATCTGCAAGCCAACACCTTGCCTATTTTGCACGCAGTCAATGTCAGGAACAACTNGCTCAGGCTCTTTGCACTTCTCCTCAAATTCTGCAAACTTGATGAACAATTCTTCCTGCAGCAATTGAGAGGTTGCAACAGCTGCGTTTGACCACAGCAAGTGGCGCCCATGGCCAATGCTGTGAATGGGCACCACACTGTCATAGCAGTGTGATTTGCAAATTGTGCCATGATAATGCATTGGGTACAATGCTGCACTGCTGGTAGACTGCTGCAATGCTGGATGTGGCAGCATTGCAGCATTGTACCTGGTCACAATGCGACCGTTGTAGCGTAGTTATAATGCACAAGGCACCGCCCCTGCTGACAGATCAAAAAAGCTGCTCAGTATCTCAACCCAAAAGAGTGGTTCAACGAAGAGCTAGCTTACAGTTTGGCCATCCTCTCCAAGTTCACCGACAGATCTCTCGTAGCACTGCCTGGCCAGGCCAACCTGACCATTCTTCATCTCAAACTTGGCATATCGCACCCACGCCTTCACAGTAGGCAGGCACTGCACATATCTCTCATATATGTTTCTGGCACGGTCCACTTCATTATAGCGAAGCTCCATCTGCAGCACCAGCCGGGGCGTCAGCCTGCAATGCCCTGTAAGCTTGCCAAGGGGGTGAGGCAGCTAAGTGTTTTCAGAGGCTGCTNCCTGGCGCTGCAGCACAGGGCGAAGTACAAAATTTTGTTGCTTGCAGGCTCAGGAAGCGTAGCATGCAAAGCACGCCCTGAAACCGGAAGCCTTAGCTTCGTGTCTCGGAAAATCTGCTTCGGCCCTTCCGAGATCAGCGTTGACGCAATGGTTGTTTCTGGACGCCATGCAAACAAAGCTCGCAACCTGCACCCGGATTTTGCTTGCTGCCTCCTTTGGCACAGACAGGTATGGCGTGTCTGTTCNACTGCGTGCTAGCAGAAGTTGAAGGGCTGCATGTCACCTCTTGATGCCATGGCAACAGGTATCCAAGTGTCAGCGACGTATGCTGTGTGCATACGGAGGATGTGCAGGGACGAGCATCAACAAGGCTGGCAATCGCGGTCACTATGTGGCATGATACAACCTTTTGAGGTCACAGGATGCAACAGGCAACTCTGGAAAGACCGTGTGGCAGCATGACATGACATACCCTCCACGCCNGCAAAATGATTTGCTGAATTCACAGGGGTGATGTTGCTTAGAAACCCGACAACTTAGCAAAAAAGTCCTCCTGGCCAGACAGTCCCGCCGCGGACATGCAACATTCATGGCGCAAGGTCCTGTAGATGCATTTGCAGCTCCAGCATGTCTATATTTAGGGTGTTGGGAACCTAATGCTACCGCATGAGTGGCGGAGTTTTGCCTAGCCGTAGCCATACATTTGACTGTAACTTGATGGGTACGTCTCATGATAGACCTGTTGTGCTTGCCTGTTGGACAAGCATGAGTATCTGCTGGTGCCTTTCTGCTCACTTGTGCATGTCAGCTGTGCCAGGGTGTCATTACTCACATNTGAGTTTTTGTCGACGTGATCAGCCTTCAAGCCACATCTTTGCACAATGTGCAAGCAGCATAGGCCGCATGTGCTGCTGCAACAGGGTGGGAGAAATGTTTGCAGATGCATGGATGGTGACCAAAAGCTCAACTGCTGGTCACATGCTGCCCGTGTGGAGTAAACTTACACATAATCATCTGTCTCATGTACAGCCATGGCAACACGTGGACCTCTGAACAGCAACCCGCCAGTTTGGGTGTGCTCAATCTTGCCGCACATGTCCAAAGCCTCAGGTGGCCATTTGTGGTACAGTATGTTGGTCTGTGCTGCATGGCAAAAGCGCACTGCATCCACTGCCTTGGCAAACGTCAGCATGCACCGGCCCTGTACACACAACAGAGTGAGGTGTTTCAGGTTTTATGCATACCTACCTAACAAAATGTTTGCAGTGTCAGGAGCGTTTGGCTAGTATGGGATGTGTGAATTCTCAACAATCGGTGATTATGACGTCACCACAGGCAACATGTCAAGTAGCTGCCATGAAAACCGCACATGGCTGATGCTCTGCAAGGATCTGCAAGCAGCAGTGTGCATGCAGATGCACATGTATATAGTCCAGATGACAAGGCAATGCAGTGTGCACTCCAAGCTGGTATCAGCAGACACTGAGTGTCGCCATCAACATGCCAAACAACAGCATCAGCTCATCACCCCTGGATGTCGCAGTTGGCTTCTGCTTGACGCAAAACGTGTAACAATTAAGATGTTTGTGTGAGCATTGATGCTGATTCTCAAATACAAACAAGACCAGGATGATGGGTAGGCTGCATGATTCAATGTACTTCGATCATGACAATACAGCAAAGTAATGGCAGGAGGAGGAGGAACAGAAGGATTTTGTACTAGTCAGCCAACAAGGCTGTGTGCATGTGCNCAAGATAGAGGCACAGATCGTTTGCAAATCTTCCTCACTTGAACGCGTTCTGACACATGCCCAGCAGCGTAGTGCAGCTCAAGCTCTGGCTGAGCAGGAGCTGCAGCAGAGGGAGCAGCCCACAAGACACAGGAGGAAGCTCAGGCTCACGACAACGTACAGCATGAGCCTGGCTTGCCTGAGTTGCTGCATCCACAAACGCGAGTGCAACAGCTTGGATGCAACTCAGCTCAGCCGTTTCAGTGCACATGTTGTTACACTGAGCACACCATCAAGGTTGCCCCCAACAACGTGCATTGAAGTTGCTGAGCTGCATTGGCATCCAAGCTCTTGCGCTCACTTTTGGGGATACAGGATGTCAGGTGAGCAACCAATTCACGCTACACCTTGTCATGAGCCGAGCTTCCTCCTGTGTCTTGTGGGCTGCTCCCTCTGCTGCAGCTCCTGCTCAGCCATAGCTTGAGCTGCACTGCGTTGCTGGATGTCCATCAGAGTGCCTTCAAGCCAGGAAGATGTGCGAGCACTCTCTGCCTGTATCTCCTCCAGTAGATGAAACTGGTGCTCAGTCATNCGTAACCTAGAGCTTGCTGTTTTCCCATCATGTTATACTGTGTTTTGCCTTTGTCAGCTATGACAGCATTCCTGCAGCAGTCCAAAGGTTTTCTTTTCGCAAGCAACGCGTAGATGTTTCTGTATTCAGATGAAGGCTTTCCTGGAAGTGCTCAGCAGCAGCAGCCGTCATGCAGTGCCATACCAGAAGTCTCACACTGCTTTGAAGAGGGGCCCAGTGCGCCTTGACATAATGTAAAGCTTTATTGACTGCCCATCACTCAAGAGCTGTGCTCAATGCGTCAATGATGACTGATCAATGACATTGTCGTTGCTGTGAGCTAGCAAAGACGTGCACATAAACTACAGCACATACCAGTTGCCCGGCTCAACAAACCCATTTCGACACTGCCTGCCCTGNGTCAGTCAGCACATTGCAGTGGATCAGGCCAGCCAAGCACATGCAGCCTTGTCAAAGGTACACTGCACCTGCCTGATCTCCATTGCCTGGTGCATGGCCTCATGTACTGCAGCAGAGGCTGTCACAGCTCTCAATGTACCATCCTGCTTATGGCACATGCAAGTCATGCATTGCATCAGCCATCAATCGATGGATTTCTATTTTCTTTGGCACATCTCCTTTTATTTGGATATTAGTGTGAGCTTAGCACAGACAAAACATACTCTAGAAACATCGCCTCTTGCTGGTTGGGGTTGTTGAATCATCAGAGATAGAGCGTACGAGTTGTACATGCAAGCCTGTCGAAGGGCTACATAATTTGTGTCATGTGCATGTGTTGAATTCTTTCCCTCCCGCTGTGCTGCAGGTTGTCAATGCTGTAGGCGTGTCTGACATGGATAGCAGTCCTCCGGTGCTCCCTGCCCTGAAGCGCCGCAACAGTGGAAAACGCAACTTGCATAAGCCCTGGACATCAACAGAAGAGGAGACGCTCGTCAAGCTAGTGGACCAAGCTGACTTCAGAAAAGCGGTGTGTCACCTGTCTGTTACACAGTCCTATTAACTGCAGCCCTGCACTGTCACCTATCTGTACAGCTTCACCCAACGCTGTGTACAAATCACACAATGATCCTCCTTCTGGCAATGTACTTATCTAGTCATAGCATGTGGGTGTGATGAAATTGTGCATGTCTGCAGCATGGCAGCACAGCAGAAGATTATGGATACGGCCAGCCATGCCTCAGCGCTGCATTCTCTGCATATACCTCAGTCATCTATGTGAGACCAACCAAGCAGTTGGTATCTTGTGGTCTGCATGTGTATAGGCTTGTCTAGGCTAGTGCAGCGGGACTCGCTGGATCTCATATCCAGGTTGTGAATGCGTACCAGCTGCTGCCACACATGTCAGAGTCCAGCTGGCGGTGTGTGTGATGATGTACAGGATTGTGCAGGGGTAGGCAGCACAGTAGACAGCAGTGTTGGGTCTGATGTGTAGGTCTTGAATGTGCACAGGCTGACAGCAGGGGCCTGGGCCAAGATTGGGCGCCACTTGGGCCGCTCCGGTGCTTCTGGTCTGCAGGCCATCAAGGCCAAATACCGCAGCCTCAAGCTGCAGACCATGGCCCCCTCACCTGNGACTGGTCCTCGTCTTCGCTCTGAATCTTGAGGCTCAAAGCCTGCACCAGAGAACCAGCATGGTCACCAGCTAGCCATGGCTGCTAGCCAAAGACATTGCATGCATCTGTAGGCGCCAAAATCCCCCATTGACCTTGATGAGCAGGCTTACTGTCCTGCTCTGAAAGCTTTGACAACCATGTGTCAACCGAGAATTATGTTCTGATGCTAGACGTCATGGACAAAGTCAAGTTCCATCTTGGAGAGGTGTGTGGTGTTGCGCTGCTTGTGTCACNTTCACCCCATTGGTGGACTTATACTACATCATGAGTGCCCAAGCTGCCACTCCGGCATTTGCAGACCACAGTAAGTCAGCTTTTGAGGGAGTGTCTCAAGCAAGGCTGCTTAGGTGACCTGGGTGAAGGTGGCACGAGCGCGAATGGACTGGGCAGCATCCTTGCCATAGCTGAACTGGCTGGTTTGCTGCTGCTGGACCCTCACAATGCTGCCAATGTTCTCAGCCTACACAACAAATCAGGCAAAATCACACNATGCTGTGTTCATGTTTTTGAGTCCACTTTGCAACACTGGCTTCAAGCGCACGTAGACAGTTGTGGTTCAGGTGAAATGCTGAGACAACGTTCAGGGTGCTGCTCGAAAGCATACGCAACAAGTCTGACACGACATTGAGAATTTCTTGTTTATTTTACCAGTACACACCACGGTGCCCGTCTCTCAGATTGCATAGGTGCCTGATTTTCTAGAGTCATAAACCTTTGACTGAACCAATCAAGTAATGGTGGCATAGATTCTAGAACCAAATGTAGCACAGCTTGTGAATTGCGGAAAGGGCACAATGCCTCCCCTGGCCTGCAGGGCTAGATTGCTTGAAAATTTGAGAAGCTCATATGATAAGCTCATATGATGCATGATAAGACATGATCATAGTGCAGATCTGTGAAGCGCCTCAACTTGTAGACAAGTGTACAGCTAGTACAAGTTGTGTTGTGCTGTGCATCAGCGTCCTTGAGTGCTCTTGTGCANAGCTTGCAGTGAGCAACAGGTGCACTCTGCATGTAAGACTTGTGTACTTTGAGGTACTGCATACATGTAGGGTGGATGTACCGTCATTTAGCGGCCTCAGCAGCAGCAGCAGCAGTAGNTTCGGTGTGCCAGGCGTTGAGCAGCTGGCCGGGCGCACCATAAGCAGCCATATTACGCCTTTTTGGATGGGGCGGCAACGGCACCAGATCACTGGTTCAAATAGCCCAGTCCAGCCTTGAAGCATATGATACTTCCGCCATACTTCGGTTTGAACATCTGCGAGCCAGTCCTGTGGCCGCGGGACAGTTAAGCTGGCCACCTTATCTAGATGTTGCAGAGCTCCTCCAACACNTTGGCCGCATTCGAGAGTCACACACATGGATATGTTAAGCTAATGATAAGTCAGCTCCTGCCAGGAAACACACTGTCACAGCAGCTTGAATGGGAAACCTGCATGTTCTTGTTTCACTTGCAGTGCACCTTGTGCAATAACTTTCAAGTGCACCACAGACAACTTGCACAACACTTTACGGAAAGTCTAAAGACAGCAAGCATCTGCCTAGCATGTGATGCTTCGCTTCATCACTCATTGTCTGACATAAGTCAATTCCTTGCTCATGCACATATGCCTGCCCAGAAATGCTTTGCGCGCCTGTGGGTGAGCCTACAGTACAGGCAATGTATTAGATGCACTGCTGAGCCATGGTGCTAGAACCAGACTGCAGCTGATGTGCTGTTGACCATACGAATTATGGTAGGTCAGCAGTATGTTTGGCCGCACACACCTACCTGGGCTGTCGCCATGTTTGCAGATAATCATTTCCACTTGGTATGCCGTGTTATACCGTGGTGGCTGATTCAACAGGCAGTGTGATGAAACCCTGCACCAAGCAGTGTCCTTCTAATGTGCAACTGAATGGGGAGATCCAGCTGCAGCGTGACGATGGAGTACCAGTACAGCAAAACCCCACAGCTTGCCTGATCTTGTTACAATCCAGCGGAAGCTCAGCAGGCAAAACATCAGCCATCAGCCTGTATGGTCGGCCCAGTGACTCTGACACTTGCTGCATGAGCCCCTGATTCAATGCATCCCTGATTTTGCTGGATGACACTTGCCCTGTCACTCCACCTGAGGACGNAAACAACAGCACATGGCAGTTGCATATTGTAATATGCTCCATTCCCCCAAGACATTGAATGTCATTGTAGACACAGCCTGGCTTGCTGAGCCCTGTTGGAAGCAAAGTCTGCAAGCGCTTTTGCTGTGCCCCTGCAGTACCCTGTCATGACTGTGACGCTGGCTCTTGCGCAGGCAATGCAGGCATCATGCATTACAAGAGGCATACGATGTAACAATGATGATACTGCAGGAGTACAAATCAGGGCAATATCATGTTCAGGCTCGTCACAGTCTGGCAACTCACATAACACGATAGTGAAAACACAGAACACTGGTGCCAAGTACATGCCACATCTGAGCCATGCCGAAGTATGTAGAGCTGGTGCTGTAAGCCTCTGTTGTCAGCTGAATACTCCACAACACATATGTGTGCACATGTACATGTACATGATCGTAGTTNAATCGCTAGCTTGCTGCGGCCTAGACTGCTAGGTGAGCCTCACCTGGTGCAGTGCTCAACCACCTCTAATCCAGGTGGCAAAATGCCTTCGGCAGCAAGCACCCGCCGTCCTGCCCGCCGTCAGAACTTGACCCTTGGACAGACCACCCTGACTGCCCGGCCACAAATGCACACATGTAATGCACCCTTGTACTGTGAAAAAACTCAGGCTACTGTGCTAGGCACCATTGTGCTTTGATCATGGGCCCCTTGGGCTGGTGGGGTTGTTGTTTGAGGCACCCCCCTGTGGGAAACAACTGTTTCGAAACGCTGTGGTACGGTACCACTGGTACCCGACTTGCGCTGACGTATACGCAAAAGGCCCTTGTGCTTGTGGGCGTGAAAAGCCACTGTTCGCAAAGCGGGCGGCAGGTCTTCGATGACAAACTTGTAACCCAGGTGACTGCGGCCATGGCCAGGCTTGCTAAGCTTGCCGGCCGTGCCATAGAAATCGATGCTGAGTACTTTGTACTGNCACCTTGCAAGATTTGTCTTTCTGTCACATTTTGGGCAGCAAAGGGCTTGCAAGCACTTGCTGCAGAAGCCTGCTGTNTCGTCAGGGTGACACAAAGCTCCCCATTGTTATCTTGCCATATGTTGAGGTCAATATGCGTGGTGCTGTAGTGACTTGTCAGAGCAAAGAGAATGGACTTGTAGCTTTGAAGCTGCTTTTGAGCAAATGAGACGCAGCACCAAGACAGACAGGCTACGGTTTGAATTGAGCAGGTGCATTGCATGGAGACCCGTGTCGCATGTGCAAAGAGGCATTCATATCGGACATGTACACATAAAGCACTACATGTGCAAAAGGAAGGTGTCAAACATGCAGCAAAGAACAGGACCATGCATGCAACAGGTGCACCTGCACCTCCACCATCAGGAGCAGGAGCTTGCTCAGCAGTGCTAGCAGTGCAGTTGGACACCTCATCAGCTGTGACAGGCCGTGCCCGTTTTCGGTTGGCTGCACTCTTTGCTGCTGCTTGCAGGCTGACNGTTGAAGCGTTGAATCTGCCTTTATGATGTGCAGTTGTAGGATGCACTGTCGATGTATACAAGGAGACTGCGCAATCTGCCCTATGCAGTAACAATACTGACGAGATGGGTCAGGGATGTGGACAAAGCAGCATTTGTGGGTATATCACCAGAAATTACATGACCAGAGATCGAACCAGGTGTGGTGACTTGCAAAAACCTCAACACTCAAACTGCCCTGCTCGTTATAGCATGGGCACAGACATACAAGTTGTGATAGTTGCTGCATGAACAGCTCCCTACAGATAGGCACGATGAGCAGACAAACTTCTGTACAAGGTTGTCTGCAGACACACACCTGTCACAAATGCAGTGCTCACTAACGCAGAACACCTTTGCTGCAGGAGGCGAGCAAGCACAATACTCTGTTACTTCCAAGTCTTGTCAACGGGAGTTGCCTGTCCCAGTCACAGCTGTGGCTACATTGGCCCTGTGCCTGAGACTAGCTTTCTCAGGGCTGAAGGCAATCTTTTGGTCAAGGAAGCTTGTACCATGCTCTACTATGCTGCAGAGATTTGCCAAATGCAGTGTTGCAGAGGTCAGTGCTCGTCTTTGAACACTTTGTTGCTCTTAGGTTCATTGGCTGCAGCTTCCTTCAGTGCATTTGCTACATCCTGCTCCTGTTTCCGCTGTTTTCGCCTAGTCGCCTTTTGTGTTGGGGTTGGCTTAGGCAGACCCCATGGCTTGTTCCACAATCTGCCGCCTGTGTTCTTGTACACAACCAGCAGAGCTCTGCTGGGTGANTTGCAGGTGCACATATTGTTGGTGTCAAGTTGGTTGAGGTGGAACAGCAGTAATCAGCAATGCTGTACACTTACAATGGCTAACATCAGGTATGACATCAACATAAATGCACATTCTGTGGATGCAGGCAGTACCATTCTGAGCATGCCTGGATCCTGCTGTTCACACCTGTTGCAGCGCCATCGCCTTTGCACGCTGACTAGCCACATCTTGGCGGCTCTGCTGCAGCTGATCAGTCAGCTGAGCTATGAGTTNTGCAAAACAACACAAGTGAAGAGTCTTACCAGGCTGAGGCATGACTGAAGCTCCTGGGAGGAAAGCTGCTGCTACCATCAGCTCAACAGCCTCAACCGGCAGATGCACCCCAGCCAGCATATGGCTGGCCACCCATCTGACTGCTAGCCGAGCTGCCATGGAGAAGGCAGGGTTCTGGCCTGCAACCCCAGATATGAGCCCATGATGCTGTGCTCGCTGACTCAGTAGCTTGCTTGTAGAGCGATGAGCCGGGTTGGAGCTCTCTCTAGCAGCCATAACCTCATCCCTGTACACCATAGAGCAGTGCTTGGAAACTTTATGCACTGCATGTGGTGAAGTTTGGACTGGCTAGGCACATGTGAGCAAAGAGGGCAAGAGCAAACAACAGTATCACTATTCATAGTCCCTTAAGCTGACTCTATATATATATATATATATGAGGCANCTCATGTGATGTGCACCTTGCATCAGTCATGTGGCGATTGCCTAAGTGTCCTAGTGAAGCCACATTCATCTGATGTCTGATGTAGCAGCTGTGCTGCTAGGCACCTGTCACTTGTGGACAGTTTGACTGAAGCACCTGGCTTGTCTGCCCAGCACAAGGAAACTCATGCCCTGCAGGATGTATAGTTTACCTGCTTCTGACACTGCAGGTACGGGTATTCAAGGACCTCATCAAGCAAAAGGAGCACATGGTGTTGCCTGATCTGGCACAAGACCTGGCACAGGTGACAATTTCGGCCCACTCTCTGTCATGATATAACATGTGCCTGCGCCGCCTCTCACTCATGTCATGAATACTTGCTGTCAGTCTGGCCAGGCTGCTTCTCATGTACAGCTTGTCAACCGGCAAGCAGGCCATGGGCACACACAGTCATNAGGCCATACGTGTGTCATTTGCCTGGAGCATGCTTGTGACACAGTCTTCCAAAGCTGTGGGCACATGTGCACCTGCAGCCAGTGCTCACGCAACCTCAACAGATGTCCCATATGCCGCACCAAGACAAGAGCCATTCGCGTGTTTCGGCCCTAGCCGCAGATAGACTGGATGGCTGGCACTGAATTGTTGCTGTATCGACGTCAGCGCTTTGTCATGCAACGGAGCTGCCACATGCTCATGGTTGCCTGGTCAGCATTTGTGCAGGGAGCACTGCAATGTATAATTTGTTNCCGCGGCAGAGGAGCTAGGGCGCCTGTAACAGCCCCTGAGTCACCTGCAGCTCATGACAGGACCCCTGTCACTCAGGACCCAACTCTTGCTGAGGCTTCTAAAGGTATCAGTAATAGCTAATTGCTATGTGCTTATGGCAATCATGGTGCAGGCTNGGCAAGCAGAAGGTGAGTGTGCTGTGCTATGTGAGCCCAAAATTTATCAAACATATCAGTAGGGCCATTCTCTAATGATGCAGCTACTTCGTCTGCATGGCTGTTTGTGGTATGAGCTGCTGAATCAGGATCTGCACTGCCAGCCAGGAAGCCTTCTTGTATGTACTGCTTGACCTGTCTGTACCCCGGAGCTCTGTTGCCCTTCATATACCTTGATTGCAACTGTAGCAGAGCACCGTCATAGATCATTATATCATCATGAGACGGGGACAAGGTCAAAGGTAACAGATATTGCTTTGAACACGGAACATGCTTGCCTTGTCACTTAAAGGCGACTCTGCCAAAGCTTTGTTGACAAGATAGTCCAGCAGAAGTTCCAGAGCGGTCAGTATCCTCCTGAAGTGACAAGCGGCAGTGAAGCCATGTGCTTGAAGTCGAGATGCTTGACAGCGTAAACTCATGCTGTCGACGTACCTCTGCTGCTCGTTCCTCTCCTGTACACTAGTGATGTNCAGCCAGATACAGTCCACAGGACCTTGGGATGGACTGCACAGTACTTCCTGGAGCATACAAACTATTGCTTGACCGACGCACTAAACTTGCTTAGTAACTCTGCTTGCCATGCAGAATGAGGTTTGCACTCCTGCATACAAAAGAGTCGAAAAATAACTTTGGCACAGCGGTGGTCAAGAAGCACACAATTCCGCAAAATTAGGTCACTCACTTGATGGACAGCAACCACCTGTCAGAAACTGAGTTCAATCGCTGGGAGCTTGTACAACACCGCACCTTTGGCCATATANGCAAACGCCACTGATCGTGGCGGTGTGTCTTTTTGTGATCTGTCAACATCACATGATAGGGTCCAGTGTGGGAAAGTCGCAGTCAGTTTGTAGTTTCATTCGCTGTGTGGTGAGTCATACATCCCACAAGTTCATTCAGAGCGACACTGCTGATCTGTGGGCCAGCAAGTGAAAGATGAAGAAAATAGGAAATTAGGAAAACAGAGCGGGCTGTGAGGCTGTGCTGCTGAAGTCTGCACACCCACAGGTGAATGAAGTTGGTGGTGACGACGTACAGTGCACAGCCAACACCACCCCACGTAGTCATCTTGCTCGACATTGCTGGGTTGTGTTGCTGAGGGCTGCACACCCGCAGGTGGATGACGTTGATGGTGACGAGGTGCAATGCACAGCCAACACCAACGCCAACCTGGACGGCCTGGTGACGGTCTTCCACACAGAGCGCAGCCCCGATGCCCTCAACAATGTGCAGAATGATCTTCCCATCATGACAGAGCAGGACCGGCAGGGGGTGAAAGAGCTCGGGCAGGAGTTTGAGATTGACTTCATCAGTCTGAGCTTCACTCGATCTGGGGAGTGCATTCAGGTTGCTCGTGAGTTCCTGGACTCCATTGGCATGACCANCTACCAACTCCACCAAAAGCACAGTAGCAGTGAGCACCACCCTTTCCATGGGCACAGCTACCCCCCTCACAAGAGTTACAACTTCCTCCAATGACATCTGGCCTTCCGCAAATGCTGACATGGCGATCATGCCCATGTGTCCGGCTCAAGATGGCCCTCTGCTAACACAGCAGCATCAGGTCTGTGTCTGGCACAAGATTGCCACAGACAGCCNTCATAAAGTCAGTATCACTCAAGCTGGCCCACACGCGCATGCTCTGTCAGCAGCATTTGCTTTTGCCTCCTGTTCTTGTTTTTTGACCTTTGTTATGGCACGCCACATCATGTTCAGGATACATATCAACAGCTGTGATTTCCAAAGCAGTGCTTGGCTGTCCTGTAGGTGGTGGTGGGGCCAAAGGCCCTCATGCATCCTGATGTGGAGGAAGCCCTGCCTGGGGCCACCTACAATGCCCTCACCCGGCGTGCAGGTACAGCTTGTTGCCACTCATCTGTTCTTTGCTTCCAGTCTGCTGCTATGCTGTCATGCCATGCTGCTGCCTGCCTTCTGGGTGGCTGACATACAGATACAGCCGGTCAACGCATGCAAGACCTTGCGCCTGACTGATCAAGAAGCTGTGCTACGTGGGGCGGTTGGCCAAGTCATACCAATCCCCTCCTGGTGTTGAAAAGANGTTACTTATCTCACGCGCCCATACCTAGCCCCTGCTAGCACGGGATGTGTCTTTCGTTGTTGTTGCTAATGACACAGTGCTTTGCTTATATTGAGTCCGTGCTGACTAGATGTGCTGGTCCTGCAGGATGCTGAGCCCCTGAAGGCTGCCTCAGGCGCCTCAGAGCNTCAGCACAGACGGACAGGCAGCTCAATGTATCAGTGATGACCTCCTGGCTTGGGTCATAGGAGGCCTGAGCACACTCTGGGCTGTGATGCAGCAGTGCTAACAGCAGTGGCCATAGCTGCCACCTCTGCAGCCGATGCTGCTGGTCTTCACCTCCAGCATTCCCTGCAGCAAGGGCAGCGCTCAGGCTCCTGGCAGACTCAGTCACATTGTTGTCAACAGCCATGTTCTAGCTGTCTGTGTAGGCACACTGCACTGTTGGTAGCATGCTCAAATCAAATGGGTCTGTGTCTCACACATCCAAGGTGGTGCCTGCCAAGCACAAGAGCAAACTGTCTGACGTCTATGCCTCTGATTTCCAGAAATTGGCACAGGATGCCAACCTGCAATGAGCTGTGTCAATATTACATCCTCCTGAGAGACAATGGCAGGCAGGCCTCCCAGTGCGCCGGCTGACTCGGGAAGGCTGAAAAGCTGTCCAATCTGCTGCCTGTCTTGACTGGATATAGCTTGATGAGCACCTGCAAGCAGCAACAAGCCTANTGCAGGTATTTCAGACGGCGTGCCGGCAGGGGCACTTCAGGCTGACAGTCCACAGCAGCAACGACAGCAGCAGTGTGGAGTTTGGCATGCATGCCTTCACCGTAGGGGCAGCGGTAATCAGCCTCATGCGGTGGCTCTCAGATTTGCGAGATCGTCTGCCCAAGGATGGCCCTGCCATGCTGCGACAACAGGTCAGACAAGACTGCTGAGTTGACTGCCTCATCAGACACTCCATGTTGAGGTCGATGATAAACAAGTCAGGGCAAATTTAGCCATGTCAATGCAGACTGTGCATGCAGCATGTATTGGCCTGCACTGCCAGCAGCTTTGCATGTATTGGCATGGCAGGGCCACTTTGAAAATACGGCTCATGCAGAGCCACGGTGCGTGAGGTACATATGTAAAATGTGGTGACTGCATACATTCATCCATGCACTTGTTGCACAGTGACAGCATGCGTTCAGCGCTATCAGCATTGCAGAGCCGCAGATCNATGCTGCGCCACTACAGCAAAATATGTATGGGGCTGTTGGCTGAGTTTGTCTCACATCGCTTGAGGTCAGACCGCTAAACGCTTGACACAAAACTGACACAGTTTGACACAATTGCTCAGGCACGCCATGCAACAGACGATGAAGCTATTGGGCAGTTAGCAGACCCCAGCAACCCTGTTGACCAGCAAACTAAGGAAGCCGTCTTAAATGCCCTTGACAGGCTTCAAAGCTCTGGGGAGCTAACTTCTCACGGCGGCATCAATACCATTTCATGGCGTCGACCAAGGGAGTACAAAGTGGACTTGAAAGGGGATGTCAATGTGTTGAGGAAAGCCTTGCTGGTGGCTCTGCAGAATTCGCCAGGCATTGCATATGCACAGATGGACGATCAGTTTCTTCATAAGCATAAGCCAGCATGGTACGAGGTCAGCGCTGAGCCCTGGGATGTTGAGTCTGCAATACACGGGTAGGATGTAACATTGGCTGTGTTGTAGCCACTGCCTTGTAGCCTGTAGTGCACTAGCAACACTTCACATGTTCAGGCTAAGTTTGTGATTTTGGCAGCCTCATACCAGTACAAGTAGATGGCGCATGTAGCCTTAAGTTCATTCAAACTGTGTTCTTCACAATTGCTTTACACTGTAGCTGTGCAACATGTGCTGCAATCAGGGACATGTGTCATGCTGTAGCAAAGTAGTACTCCCCTGCCAGCAACATTTCAAGGGGATCTACAAGGGGATCATGTGAGCTAGCAGGCGCCTGGGCGTTTTGCCTTCAGTTGGGGTCACCTTCACATGGAAAGTCCTTGAAAGCACATAGAGTCTTGAGTTACTGCTGCGCCGCTGCAACGCAGTTCATGTTTTTTCAGCCTTTGTTGTAGATGTTAAACGAATAGACAAGCTCACGTTGAAGCACAACACTGGACGAAATTTGCACTAGCCCGGCTTGTTTCCGTCGCCTGCTGGACAACAAGCTAGTGCCTTACACAGAGCGAGCCGTCTCTTTTTTTGGAAAAACCAAAGCAAATTCTAAGGCTGCAACTGTTCCAGCGCGCCCTCTGGGGTACCACCCACGTTCCACGTGCCTTACTGCGGCTTCAACTGGAGTTGTTGCTTTGCCAGACCGCTTAAACTTCCACAGCACCGGCAGGTCAGCTATGTTGCCAGAAGGCTCTTGCTAGCTTTAAATCGTCACTGTGTTGTGCTGCTCTCGACGACCGTCCTCATCGCAGGATGTCAAACCAAACACAACGCGTGTACAACTTGCAGGCGGCAATGGCTGGCCACCAGGCTGCAGCTGGCACTCTCANATGACACTGACATCATTCAAAGAGTACTGCATTCGTACAAAGCCCATCTCCACTCACCCTCAGCCAGCTCTCACCTCAGCCAGCTCCCTGCTTAGTCAATATTTGCTGGATGTGTGCAGAAACGCTACGTTCACACATACCATGCTGTTGAGCAGAGCTCAGGCAAGATCAGGAACTTACAGGGCCTACTCAGATGCATTTTACCACAATATCAAAGAGGCCACTCTGGCCTTGCTACCTGGCATCTGCTGTCAAATGGATATGTGGGCCGTCTAAAAGTCATGTCAGCTTCCCTGGTAGGCTCTGTAGTGCATCTCCAGCACTGCCATTCAACAACAGTAGTGTCTGGTATTGCTGCGTTGCATAAGCATTGTAGCAGCCTTTGCAGGTGCCTGGACATGATGTGAGTGTAGTCCTCAGCCTTGACACTTGTGCTGTCAGTGTCCGCCACTTGCAAAGGCATTTGATGCACCCTGTGCTGCTTTGTGCCTCCAGTTGNTGCCATTCACTGGTTTGCAGCCTTGCATGGTTCCTGAGGTTGCGTCAATGTGTATGGCTGAAACATGTTTAGCCACAAAAATATGTGCAGCTTTGCATACCTGTAAGTCCGTTTCTAGGTTGTTTGGCGCTGAGGGGAACAATGACACAGCCGTTCACATCACACTGCAGCCGTAAGCCTGTGCTGGGGTCCAGTTGCACTGGTTCAGGCGCTGCCGCTACCTTCTTGGGAGATGGCTTGTAATTGCCAGAAGCCATAGCTTGCATCAAAGCTTCTGCTTCCTCCATTAGCTTCTGCGCTTCAGTCTTGGCTTCCTAACAAGCATAACAGGGCTCCTGCTCTATTGGAAGGACAGGCTCGCTCGGCTTGCAGCAAGTTGATAAGGCACATCTGATGTACTCGTCTTGAGATCTAAACGCCGGGAAAAGACAAGAGCTAACTGAATGCTGCGCCTGGTTACCTACCTGTTCNTCAGCATCAGCAGATTTGTGGCCAGAAGCGAACTGGCGGTCGCAGCATATCGCGATTTGCAGAGGAGAGCAGACTTGCAGCACTGAGATCTGACAAGCCGTCAGATGCATCCAGCAGAACTCGACAGGCCACTGCTGCCGTGAGACTCAGCAATGTGGGGCACCCTTCAGAGCCACCTGCTACCTCTACAAGACTGGACAGTGACTGCATAGTCGACACACCTGTCAGACTTAGGCAAGCAGCATCTGCAGAGGCCCCTAGCAGTCATACTGGGGCTGCTTTTGCCTCTGGCCTGGGTGTCACATCCAACTCTGGCACAGCGAAGGCATTTGCAAGGCCTGGACAAACAGCTTCTGCAGCAAGACTGCCAAAGAGGGTTGCAGCGTGCTCAGATAGCTTGACACCGCAGAGCCTTCTGGCAGGGGTTGCAGCAGATCTCAGCAGNCCCAGATTGATGGGCAAGCCTTGGCAAGCAGTCTGCCTGTACACAATGTTGCTGTAGACTTACGACCCGAAGCAGGTAGCATTGCTGAGAAGTCCTTTGCAACTATGTACGAGAGCAGTTGCTGCATGATGGCAGTGGTATTGACTTGGTGCCTTCTGACAAAAGAGGTGCAAGCTGTGGCAAAACAGTGATGGGTAGGGTAGGGTAGGGTAGGGTACCTGAGGGGCTGAGGGCATAGCAGAAGACTTCCAGGCGTGACCGGTCATGCCCGCCAAACACAGATGCCATGAGATGCGAAAGCGGATGGTTACCAAAGTCACCACTGACATAGCCAATACGCAATCGCTCACCGCCCTGTACAAAGAATGCTAGAAATGACTACACAGCACCTTGTGCAACACAGAGGACAGCAAACTGTGATGCACAGGCTTCTCAGTCATGGGTTGAATGCAGAACTGCATACAATATTAATTGCAAGGGACAGAGGGATAGGCTTGGCCGTTTGGATACAAGGCTGGTCAGCTCAAGACCTGCGGGCTTGAGGCAATGAGAATCTGAAGGCAGGCTATGCGCAACTCCTGCGCCACACTGTCACACAGTCGAGTGGCAGTCTTCAACTGACAAATCTGTCACCCAAGTCGTTCACGCACAGCACAGAGTGCAACTATTGACAGCGTATTGGGTCTGCTTTGGGGTTACCTTGAGGGGTTGGGCAGGGGGGTGGGGTAGCTTTGGCACCCCCATCCGGGAAGCTGTCACCGCACAGAAGTCAGCATACTTGGCACTGATTTTGAGGGCCAGCTCAGCTGAAAAGGGGTAGGCCATGGCGTGGAAGGGCTGCACTGGTGGCAGCCTGTCAGCNTCGCCAATCAGCAGAACGTTGTGAGCCTAAATCTTCACTGCTGTTGGCACTGAGGATCACAGGNAGTTTGATACAACAATAGAGCCTTACAGACAATGGCTGTACAGAGCTTGCTGAAGCTTGAATCACGCAGCATGCTGTGCAATGCGGCAATACCTTGTTGTCAGGGACAATGAGGGCGCAGCGCAGGATAAGACGGGCATAGGATACATGACAGCAAAATGCAGGGGGTTATGCACAGACGAAGTATCGAGTGATTTTTACCTTCTCAGACATCATGCTAGCAAGGCTTGCCAAGCTCTTGTGGCCCTCGCTGCGATTGCTGATGTAGCTGGCAGCCACCGACTCCGGTCCTCTGCGACTGTCCTTGGTGTTCTTCCGCATCAGCAGCACATGCTGCATTGGCAAACACCTTATGCCTTGCACACAGACAACATCCAGACAAAGTCTGACACATATTGTGTGAAACCTGGTACTGTAGCTGAGACTCATGAATGCAGTCCTGCTAGCCCCCTGATGCCTTGCCTGCCAACAGTATGCTGTGATGCCACTAGCATTCCCGCACCACACACAATGCAGAGCAGCTTTCCNGCGCAAGTAATTTGCATTGTTGTGTGAGCTTGTTCTAGGCTGTGTCTTCCCTGTAGCGTGTTGCTGTGATAAGCTCCGGTGGGCAACAGGCATAGAGGGCAAGCTCCTGAACGAGCCACACCTGTCTTTGGGAGCAATTGTGTTTCCTGGAGATGGCGGAGTTTCGCAAATGGAGCCTGCGATTTGAAGACGGTAACAATCTGATAGAGGGCAAACGAGTGTTGGACCCTCCAGGTTTTGCTGCAACTGGTGGCAAAGAGCTGGTACGTGTTGTGCTGCAAGAAATTCTGCTGAAAGTGTATCACTGTAAGAGATTGACGTGCATGTTGTGCCTGGCAGACTAGGACAATATACCTGGAACGATTTTTATTGGTTTTTTGGTGGTGCAGGTATCATCCAGTAGCAGCAAGCAAAGCACGGGTGATTTGGCTGTTCAGCGGCAGAGGCGAGAAGCGGTGAGCTGGCAGAATAATTCTTTGCATATGCTGACTGTGCAAGCCTCATGACATCGAGTTGTGCAGTTGCATTTGCTGTATGCAATGCTACATGCNGCAGCATGCCACCTTCAAATCATACAGTTGTGATAATGTTGGGTAGTATTGCTGTGCAGGTATCAGCCAGTGCAAGTGGCTTTGGCAGGACTGATATTTGACAGCTGCCCATGCTGGATGACAGCAAAGACAGGAACAATGGCCGTGACTGAGGGGGCCAGCTTTGCCATGAAGCAGCTTCTCACTGCAGTTCTTGCAGTGTACTTCTTTGTNTCAAAGGCACGACTAGAAGGTAGAGCCTTTGCAAGGCGTCCAAACAGGATCCCTGAATAGACCATGCCCAGTGCACATGCGAGGATGATTGGCACAGCAACCGCCNAAGCCTCGCCTGCTGACAAGGTGGTCAAGAAGAGGTTTGGAGGCATCCTCAGCAGTGTTGTCAAGGAGGCAGCCGAGACAGCCAGCCGGCGCCCTCCTGTGTTCCACTATGAAGACTTCAAGACAGTATGACTCACCATGCAGATGATCTGGAATTTGTTACAAGCTGTTGCTACACTTGGCTAGTGCATGCACAACTCATCACCAGCATACCTGACGTATGCACCTGCAGTGCAAGATGGGGTCGCCCTTTAGCTTGATCCTTTTTTTAGCCATGACGCATTTTGTGTCACAGGGATTGGACTGTGTATGCACCAAGATGTCATACACTGTTACTAGTAGTGCTTGTCAAATAATGGCACACATTCTGTATATTTGCTGGTCGTTGAAAGGGCATAGCCCAGGCCTCCCTCTTTTGCTGTTGCACAGTTACATTTGTTGACAAGCAGATCTCATGGCTGACCTCATCCTTGGTGCTAATGCAGAAACAAGATGGACAGACATACAAGGGCGTCACCAGAGACCGCTGGTGTGTCCAGTACAACTCCAGTGTCGATGCAGCAGACAAACAAGTAAGCATATATATATATATGTAAAGCCATNTGCAACACTGGCAAGACAGGCACTATGTGAACACTCACCTCTATCACAACAGGGGCTTCCTCGCCATTCTGCTGCTGTTCTGCTGGCGTGCTCTGCTGCACAGGCGCCACCCNTAGGTGAGATGGCTGCGTGATCATGAGGTGTCCGACAGCTTGATGAAGGAGCTGATGGAGGAATCTGGTAAGGTGTGGCAGTTCATCATGGAGCGTGAGATTGAGTCCCCCGAGCGCTTCCAGGCCATTCAGAGCTACAGAGCTGCCATGGCAGTGCTGAGGCAGCAAGNGGCTGCAGGGGCATCGGCATGGGCATCACCTTCCAGCTTTCCACAAATGCTGATCACAGAATTGATGTGCGTGGCTTTGCATTTGGATCAGGCAGCAGCAACACTCTGCTGGGCTNTGCGTCGTAGAGCTACAGCGCTTGCAAGATCGTTGCAGACGTCCGCGAGAATCTACATTTGCTTTGAAACTCCGTGCACCGCTGAGCTGGCGATGTAAATCAGTCCGAAGTTGACACTGTTGACTGTGGCGTGCAGCAGTCTGGTGACTCGACGAAGCGAGCAGTTTCGCGTCAAGGCAATGTGGCATGACGACGTGTGAATCACGAGTCACTGACGCATCCTTTGTNGACACCGTACTCAGTGCACATGAGACCCCTCCCCAAGCTGACTGCGAGGTGCAGGGCCACAGTAAGACCGTATGTCAGTTNACAGTAGGTGCAAATCACCACAGACACAATTGACTTCCGGGAAATTTGGCAAGCAGAAAGCTCTAGGAATCATTTGTGCCGGGGGCGGCTTGTCCATCAGAGCGCTGCATTGTCAACCGCAGCAACAGCACAGCTTGTCGTGCAGACTGAGCTTGTCAGGACAGACGAAAGGTGCTGAATTGTCTCTGCTGCCTTCAACAAAGCTGAGGGTGAGTAGGGTATCAAGCTGTGGCTCGGTGTCCAAAATGGCTCGTACATTACCAAACCTCAACGACAGGCATCTCAACAACTGTACAGAGTCTGACTGACAATGTAGTCACAGCCAGGGCTTCCACAAGGTGCAGCAAATTGTGCAATACCTGTCAGGTGTGCAGGCAATGCAACACTTGCTTTGCCTTGTGACATTCAGCAGAGCATTGATGCTGTCACAATGAAGCAGAAGGCAGCCAATTTGCCCTGGCATGGCTTCCAGCTCGATCCAGCAGTGGTTGTGCATAGTCAGATGGTGTCACAAGACCATGTGGCAACCTCAGGCATCAGCTGTGATGCAAGTGCAGAGACCAGCAGGTAGGCCAGCGAATCTGTGAATAGCAAAAGTGTAGGCGGTGTTGACTTTGCCTGCGGCAAAACAAAGTGCGCAGTCGCTCAATGCCATTCGCATGGTTGCTGTAACTTTGGCTTCATGCTACTTGACNCCTTGCCAAGCCATTGAACTTGCCTTGTATAAGCTGAAAGCAGCTTCAACGGAACGCCAAAACTAGAATACTATTAGATGTCGTCTGAGCCACGCAACATTATCTCATTGTGTCCAATAACAGATTGGAGATCATCTGAGCTTGCTGATACAAGGTGTTTAGAGGAGTCAGAACACACCTGCTAGTCCTGCGTGACAAGCCCGATGGTGTGCCAGCCCGCCGTACGCGAAAGTGTATGCTGTTCCACAAGCTGTCTTGTAACAATGCTGAAGACGCGCTTGTTCCAAATTTCAGCACGACGTCGCTTGAGACAGTACAGGTCACTAGCGCTGCACAAGGCTACCGGCGAACCACACCGCCTATTGCCGCACACAGTCCAAAGGTACAGCAGTGAAAACGGTAGCAACCAGGCGCTGTTGTTGCCGCTTCTGCACAGCCCAGTGTTTGTCTTGATTAAGAGATGCCAAGTAAACTGGTGTGCAAGCAGCTAGCTTGCCAGTGCTGATGCAAGAATCTCAGGCGTTGCGGCAGAAAGGCATTCAGAATCCGTAACTCTGGCTCAAAAGGAAGAAGAACAATGCATTTCGAGGAACTACTGACGAGAGGGAAGCGTTTTGAGGTGAACGACCTGAACGAGCTGCATAGACGCATCAGCTACAAAGTGAACACAGCCCTGATTTTATTTTTGCAAAGCACAATGTTTGGCGGCAGCAACCTGTTCCAAATGCTCAGCGACGACATCATGCGTGATCCATTTTTCCAGGACCCCTTTCGGTCTGCTTTCAACGATGTCGGAGTTGTTGACCCATTTCACTCTTTGACACCATTTCCTGCGTCTGGCTTTCCCTCTCTGTCTGCGACTAGCTTGCCACATAGAGTAGGACGCGAGGTAAGTGTCGACACCACAACTTTGGCACAGTACGTTTTTACCAGGCAGGTTGTTAGCTTGCTTTGTGGTCTGNTGATGCACAGTTCAAGCAGATAAATATCTGCATGTGCAATCTATCAGCAGTGAACACAGCTCCCTGCAAGCTCAGAAGATGAATGCCAGCATGCGCAACCTTCAGCAGTGAAGACAGCTCACTACAGGCACAGCTCACACCTCTCCCCTGCCCAAGTCCCTGGTTGAGAGCAGCATTGCACTGGATTCTAGGGTTTNCTGAAAGTCGCTTGTGACGGCCAGCCAACTGTGTACAGCCAAGTCATGGTGAAGATCTTTAACATGTAATGCTTGGCAGCATTCAAAACACACAAATCCGCATGTTGTGTTCATTTGTGTGTCCAAATGCTGCCAAGTACCATGTGTCAGACATCCCTCACCACTTGGCTGTTACAGTTGCCAGGCAGTGCAGCACAGCTCAAGTAGTTGCTGCGTTGGGAGTATGATAGGCATGTGCTCCTGCATGTGGAAGTAGCGCAGACACAGTGTACACACAGCAGACAGCGCCTTGATGCACAGNAGCAAGCAGCAAGGCTGGCGACAGCAGGTGTATGAGCTGTGCAAAGGCTGATTTGACAGTTAGGNGGATTAGCACTGCATTTGATGAGGGATGGACACCTGACTACATGGTCATGCAATCCTGGCAAGCTGATCAGCAAAAATACCTTTGTCAACAAGCATGAGCTTGTGCCAGGCTTGCAAAATNGGCAGGTCTTGACAGCCCAACCAGCTGCATACTACCTGGGCGACCGATGATTTTCGCATCTGTTCTTTGTTTCTGCCTTGCATGCATGCAGAGTCACCACAGNGCATGCCACTCTGATGCCCCTCACCAACTGCCTCACCAGCTCATGCACGCTTCCAGCGTACTGCGATCAATGAAAGGGAAACGGTTGGCTGTGAGGGAATGTAAGCAGCGTGCAGCAGCAGANGTGGTCGCTGAAAAAGCTGACACAGCAGCTGAAGTGTCAAGTGATGCTCCAGCTGCTGAAGATACAGCNCTTGCCTGTTCCCAACACCATGCTTGACTGCGTGTTACTGTCAAAGGAGGCGGTTGAGCGATTGGGTTTGCTAAACAGCAGCTACATCAGACCTTTGTTTAGTGCAGTTGAATAGCTTTCCTAACCCTTATGTGATGGGTCATGTGTGCCTCTGCTGTCGTAAGCTTTTCTTATTTGAGCTTCTTGTGAACATCATGACATGCATACCCACAGAATAACAAAACTGGTTTGAAGCCCATGCTCCTGCACACAATGACATGGCATGCGTACTGAACAGTCCATACAAAATCTGTGGCAAACAAAGTACATTTTAAGTTACCGCAAGTATGGGACATACAACACTCTGTCAGTACATGATGACACTACTCTGCAACAAGGCAGGAATGGGTGCAGGTGCTTGCGCTGCNCACAAATTGACACAAAGAACTTGTGCACGTGAGTGTATACATCAGCAGCAAGCATTGCAGATGTCTTCTGTACGAGCCAAAAGTGTGCTTACCCTGGCCAAGTTACAGTCAGCATACTCAGTGACATCAGCACAGCCACCAGTTCGGCATAGGAGCCTGAAGTCACTTGCAGGCTTGGTAGACCAGGGCTGGGCCTGGGACCCTCCCTGAGTGTAGTTGATGAAGACAGTGTTGTTGGTGAAGCCTACATCACACTCTTCTTCTGTTACACCTCTGACGACCCCCTGGTACGACCAGTAGTCATCAGATGAGTCACAGCTACCCTGCAAGCAATGCTCAAGTGTCCTGGCACTCCTCTTGTATAAGCAAAGTAATGCCAAGTTCCCACAGCTTGTGCTCGCAGGACCATGCATACTGCAAGTGACACCATGTTCAAGCTGAGTCTGAACATCTTTTGGCCAGCCTCAAAAAGACCAGTCACAAGTGGCTCACAAGGTCGTGAAGCTGACAATTTTTGGCAATCTTTGACAATATGTCATGCTACATGCTCTGCCGGTAGGCGAGCAAGCTGACAGCCAGATGTGCAAGTGCTGCACCGCATNGATACTGTATGCTGTCATGACATGCCCTTAGAAATATGGTCTTTGTGCTGCAACGGTGTTCAGCTGGCTCAATCGTCGGCATTGTCAATACGAGCTTTCTTGTAGCTCATGCAGCCAAAGAAATATGGTACTTTTTTACTTGAGTGCATGCAAACCGTCAATACTATTGCAAGCTGCAACAGCCAGTATTTGCTGACACTCTTGCTTGGCACATGCAGGCGGCCAACCTTTCTGCCAGCAATGAAGGCCAAGCAGCTACGCAAGGCAAAGGTGTTGTCCGACCCCCTCAACAGAACACTTGCAGCGTTTGTGAATGGGTTGGCGGATCTGGCACAGCCTAAGGCCAGTCTGCCTATGCTGGCTGACACTCAGCTGCTGAACGTCTACCAAGCAGCCATCAAGGGTGCACTGCAGGAGCTGCCAGGCAAAACTCAGTGATATTCAGCACAGCAGTCTGTGTTCTGATGCTCTGTCTGTACCTTGCAAGTCTCTGAGCAATGCTACGCTTTTTGAGAACAACTCACTGCGCAATGATGCACACCACTGCTGTGACATAGCAAGATAGCAACAATGGTGCATCTTGCACGAAGTACGCATGTACTGGCAGAGTTTAAGGAGATGAGTGTAACGTAGCGTCTTACCCCAATGGGCTCTTCCTCCCAATGTGATGTTGCTGTATGGTGATGGCATGTGTTTGCAATAATGTTTGTCAATGTACAAAGCTGTAGATAGTCATGTCCCGACCCTCAGTAGTGAAGGCACTGCCTAGTAATTGTGGACAGCACTCAGCAATTCAGCAAGGTTGTGCTGGAGATAAACATGCCCCTAGTCATGTGCAGGTGGTAGCGTGTTGGTGATAGGCATTGACCACACTATCTAGCTGTCAGTGACAACAAATGAATTGGAATGAAATGCAATGCTGGTATTCTCTGCATGTGCATGCAAACAGGCAAGTGNTCACACTTTGGGGGTGCAATGGCTACACTCCACAGAAATGATACACAGCATTTTGCCTTTACACTGAGAGACTTGCAAGGCAGCTATACAGCATCAACATCGTGCAGAGCATCAGGGCCACAGTAGCGAGCTGCACAGGACAGTCAATGCCAGAGAGATTGAACACATTATCATCCCATCACCAACATGTGATAAGCTGCAGTGCCCCCAGCGGCAACTTTGCAGAATTCCCGGCACACAGCTTAAGCAAATCAGATCACCTCTCACATGTTAAGTGCANCTTGTGGGGCCCCCTGGGGGCTCAGCTGGACTCACGGACTCGCAGCCGCCGCTGAGTAGGAGGGAAGACTTGATTGCTCAGCTTTGCAGTGAAGTCAATGAGCAAGGCAAGTTTACAGCTGCAGTAGATGCATTGAGCCTGCACAGCAGTACAGCACAGCNACGCCATGGCAGCTCAACAGAGTGGGACAGACGCTGCAGATGACATTCATACAAGGCAGCCATTGACACCTGAGGCAGGCCTGCAGCATTTTGATGCACCTCAGCTTGGNTGTGGAGGCTGCTGGCTGACCAAACTCCAAGTCAAACACCACCACCTGCAAGCAATCACTGAGCANCATGCAACATATATAATATTGCACAGAACATGATGCACAGGTGGCATGGTAGCTGCACCTGAGACTGGATGTTGCTGGGTCTCTGGAAAAGCACTCTGGGGCCCTGCATAGAGTTGAACACTGCTTCAAACAAAAGCTGACTGCTGTGCCATGTGTGCTAGCTTTAGCATGATACTGCAAAATGCTGACCATTTGATTGCAGTGGTAGCAGCGCTCCTGTGTCCGCCGTGCAGGACGCAAGTGAGCTGCATCCTGTGAACCTAAAATGCCCACACAGAAATAGACCATCAGAACAGCTGATCTGTGCTAAGATTTGCTCAGGCACAAAATCTGCCATCAAGCTCACGTCAACAACAGCAACTCCTGAGGACACTGCATATGCAAACAGCTCCCCGGCAAGTAGATCAGCTGCCCCAGCATTGCTCTTGCTGACTGGACCAGGCAGGAACCCCAACNAGCTTGCACACCAGATGGGTACCCTGGGCCCAGCGGAGCATAGATGGTATTGTCAACAGGGTCGAGCAGGCACAGTGCTGCCACTCTAGAGTCCACAGCTGCCGTTAGCACGCTCAGCTTACCACCCTGCAGGTTGCACAAAAGCCCAAGTTCCAATGTCAGTGCACGGTGCGACATCTGCTGTCATGTACATACAACTGTTGGCACAAGAAACAAGTCAGCAGCAAGGATAGGTTGCCATNGACACCAGCGGGATTGCATCGCTCGAATTGTATGGTGTTGTAGGCAGTTGGCATATGCTCACAGCATAAATAATATGGTGATCCTGTCCTGGTGTCAAGGTGTTGCTGCATGCTGATCTGGAAAAGCACGATCAAGCTGCGCCTGCTATATACAAAATGTATCAAGCAGTACAGCATACGCAGCAGCCACCAGNGCAACACCTCATGCACGCTGACTCTGCGCACAATGTAGGTACTGATGGTTGTGTAGCACTTACCCAAAAGAATGTGCCGNTGACAATGACTGCGGGTACTGTTGCCACCGGAGACTGATGAGCAAGCAGAGTGTGCTGTCAGGCTAATAGCTCTTGAGAGCTGTACCTGCATGAGGCTCCTGTCCAGCTCCGAGGAGTTGAGCCTGTCTGCTTTTGCGGGACTCTCCAAGCCAGATTCACTGAGCTTACTTGTGCTACCGCGCCTGGTCCCGAGCAGCTTGGTCTGCAACAAGAACAATAGCTGAAGAGACATGATCACTGTATGGCAGCATGTACCCTGTGTTCAAGCAATTCGGCTTGCTTTGCACACACTGCTAGCCACAGTGATGCATTGCATTCGCCGAATAGAGAGCCGGCAGAGACAGGGGACAGGCTTCACCAGCAGGCGAGCAACTTTTGGCTGATCATGTGCCAGGTTCGTAAACATAGACACTGATGATGGAGACAAAAAGTTTGCNTGGAGTCAGTGTCAATCTCTGTGCACATGCCTTCATGTGAAAGCTGCCGTGACGCACATCAGTTGTCATGATATTGCGTAAACCAGTCAGGTAGCATGACAAATGTATAAAATAATCTAACATATGTTTCTCGTCAGCTGCTGGCATGAATAGCGTATCTCACGCCCTATAGCATGTGCTTGCTGCCTGTGTCCTCTCTCAATAGCAGAGGGCGTGTGATAAGTGTTTGGCATGCATGTCAGTAACTAACCCAAGACAATGTTGCAGAGTCAGTACAAAATGTTTGAAGCTGCTAAGCTGGAGAAGGTGCTGCTGAGGCACACGCCCATTGCTCAAGGTGAACAGCAGGACAGCGAGGAGGGGTTTGTACGCCTGACAGCCATTCTGCATGAGGACTTGAAGAGACCAGTGGTGAGCTGATTTGCTTTTTTTTGGTTGCAATGCCAATGCAATGGGTAATCATGATGTATGTCAAATGTGCAAGACACCACTGTTTGAGTTGTCAAGTGTGGCAAGTCATACTTGCTGAGCAGACAGGTTCGTACTGTGTGTGCAATGTATGTATTGGCTGTCCATTGTGCATGGACACGCCATACCTTATCTTTGAGCACCTGGTTGCAAGACTGTTGCGTGAGTTTNTGGCCATCAAGGCACCCATTGGCGCTAAGCATGCCAAGGTCCCATTCAAATTCAAGCCCATGCTGTGCTCCAGCAGTCAGCGCCACAACACGCTTGCTGCATCTCTTGATGCTGACAGGTCCAAAGGACATCACTCCATGTGACAGCACGAACAGCTGCTGCTGCTGTGCTTGCTGGGAGGNAAGCACAACAGGCTGTTCAGCGTGCCACAGGCAAGCTACACGCAAGCACCTAGAGTGATATTTGCTTAGTCACCCCCGATGGGTGATTGGGCAGTGGAGTGCGCAGGCTGCTTGCAACAGGTAAGGGATGGCTGCCAGACAATGCCTGATCTGTGACATGTCCAGCATCATGTTTGTTTTGCACTGGAAAGCCATAGTCAGGTGTTGTACCTGCTCACAGAACATGAGACCGGACGTCCTTGACTCCTCTCTGGGAGCCAAGGCCTCCCAGAAATGCCTCACAGCATAGACTGTTGTTTCGCGAAGTTTTCAAGGCTGTTCAGTATTGAGTAGCTCTGCGTGCACCCTGGCTTTAAAGGTTTCATGGCACATGCATATGTTGGCATGTCTGCCTGCTTCGCTTTGCACGCAGTGGCTACCGACAGGAAAGCTTTTAAAAACCACATGGTATGTACCAGCAGTCCAACGCTGTGGACAGCATGCACATTCTGATGTGCTGGTCAGTCACGTTTGTGCATGTCTTGACCACTCACGATCATGCCATCATTTCAGCAGGTACAATGTAATATGAACTCATGCGCAAAAAGCAATAGCATCAGTCCAACAGGTAGGTTGGAGCGTCTGCTTGCTGTCCCAGCCAAGTAGACTGCAGTCAAGTCGGAGCTGCACAGATGCAAACAGTGCATGTTCTGCCTGTTCATCTTCGCCAATACACCTTCCCCGCCTGCTGCAGGCCAGATGACAAAAGCTGCGCCAAGTAGATTCCACTTTTGGTGGTCATACATCAGCAGGCACATCTGCCATGATGTTGCACAATGTTTTGGGTTTATGGAACACGAGGTTTGGGGCTCGAGTTGGCTCGTGCCAATGCATACAGTGTGTGCCAAGCTTTATGTCTTAAGATGTATGTAAGCAAGTAAGCCGCTCTGATGTCATAAGTCTGAATCGACTGAATGCACGATCGACATGTACCATGAATCATGCAGCTTGACTGACGGGCTCAAAGTGACTTTGTAGCTACTACCTTGACTGCTCCATGCAGAGGTAGCCTTCCTGACACTGGCGGGTGAAGGTGCACGCAAATGCCTCTGATGAAGAAGAACAAACACTCGGGCTTCGCAGGTGAAAGCTCAAGGTAAACCCGAGGTAAACCAGTTTGCTGACATGTATTGCGATCGCACCGGACTTCGCTGCGTGCAGTTAGCTCGTCGGTACACATCGTTACTTTGCCACGCCTGTTTTGAACGCGCGAGTGTTTTGGTGTGCGATACTTGGCGTAGCATATCAGCGTGGCTTGGATCAGTCCAGATCAAGCACTCTTGTTGCATGGGNGAATGGGAATCTGCTACAGTGCTATAGCCTAAAACCAAGCCCAGCATCGTGGATTCACGTAGGTGAAATGGCAGGGGCCTTCATCACACCTGAAAGACCTGCTGTGAGGGGCTCTGCATCNGGGATGCTGCAGCATGGCAGGTGGACGGGAATAGAGCTTCACAGAAAAACACCCTGACAAATCCCAGACATCCCTGGTGCATACTCTGCCGGACTGTGGGGACGAACTGTACANCTGGCATTCAATATGCCTGCTGTACAGGCAATGATACAGGCTGTACTTGCAAGCGCCCTTATATACACCAGTCAAGGCGGCCCAAATGTCAAACGCCTGTATACAGTTGCCAAGCTGCCACATGCATGTCTACTCATTCATCACCACATGTCTTCAGTATGGACTCCTTGGTTGCCCCCGTGGTCCTGCATGTTCATACACACCAGTTCTCACACAAAAGCCAATGCTGTCACCTGGAACATTGTAATGCCAGCCACTCCGCCGTCCAAGGTGTCACTACACATGCAGGTCATTCCGACATACACCAAGCAGGTACAGTGTGAATTGCTCATGCATGCTCTTAAGCTGCATTCTGATTAGGTCCGTTTGCGATTACATGCATGCACCTGCTGCCATTCTGCAACTACTTGATCTATATACGCTTACTGACCCTGGAGATGTTGTGCCAGCCATCCACTTTAACACATCATCCACAATCAGTACCACTGGCACAGGAGTATGCCAAAACACAGGTTACAGGGACATGCTGAGTGCAAAAGCACTGTGGCTTACCCATGCTGCCCACCGGACCTTGGCTGCCAGCAGGTCCCATAAAGTTGCTCTGCAGCCCAATGTCCTGTCTCCCGCGATGCCCAAAACCTGCAAACCCAGTTTCAGCGCCCTCAAATCTGCTGTCAGACTGGTGTATGGTGTTATGCTGAGANAAACAACGTGAGCAGCCCGCTTGGCGGTTCTCAGCAACAATTGCAGCATTGAGTCGATCCAATTGGATTCAGGGAGCCATGGAGCTCATGTTTGAATACTACAGGCAGTCAACACTGACCCGCAATTGCATTTACATAGCTGCCCTGTACATTTGAGTGTCTTTTTTGTCTTTTGTCGTTTTGTGGATGCAAGCTGTTCTGCAATGACTGACCCTGATGCTATGCACAACATCCAAGACCTGTTACACTTTTCTTGTTCTGCATACCCCTAGCCAAGTGCTGTGTTTCACAATTTATGCATTCCTCATCAGCACGCTGAGCCGGCATGTCACACCATGGCAGTGCACAAATGGCTACATTCTGAACCCTGAAACCTTTTGGTAATGTGTGTGTCTGCATGCATTCATGCTTGAGTCAGCCTCCCNCAGACATGACACGGCGGCCCAGCGTAGTACTCACTCCAGCCATAATCTATTCACCCCAGACTTTGATCAGGGTGATACCTGTAGCATTGACATGCTGTNGCTTTCTTGCAATAGGCTGAAGCAAGCGCTCTCAAGTACATATTCAGCAATTCCCTGGAACTCAGCATCTTGCAACACCCTGCCAACACTGCCCTGGTCTTGATCTTCTTTGGTAGTTGTTGCATCAGTAGCCCGTTCTGTTACCAGTCTAGCATCTTCACCGCCACTGGAAGCTCTTTCTGGAGCAGCACCTTCAGCTGTGCCTGGATCTTTACCACTGCTGCTACTGCTGTATACCTCTACAATCCTGCCCTTGGGCTGTGATATGGCTGACTCTGCTAGCCGCGTGCCATGCTGCAGCTCGGCCCATGTGGGTGTTTCCTCCTCCAGCAGATCAGCCATGGCCATCGCAACATCGGATCCATTGATGACCTCAGCTAGCAGCTCTTCCAACACTGTAGTGGCTTCATGAATTTGCTGTGCCTCTGCAGCAATTTCATGATGCACTGCAATGACTTGAGATCACCTCACAACGGGTTCATACTCCTAGCACTCCACCCGCATACCTTCCATTGGTTTAAGAGCGTCAATTGTGTTGTGCAGAAATGCTACCTGGTGTCTTAGACAACACTGTGGTGCAAGCAGACAACATGCTATTGCTGAGCTGAATTAACAGATCTTGTGTAGCAGGGGAACATGCCAAGCTAGTGAAAGCATGGCATCGCAGTACGCAACNACCTCTCAACAGCAACGTGTCTGGATGGTGCAGGGGCAACCTGCTGGGGTTGCTGCTGCTGTTGTTGTGGCCTCTGCCGGGCTGCTGGCCTCAGACTTGCTTCTACAACACCACTGCCAAACCCAGTTGCAATGAGTGTGATACTCACCTGAAGGGAGCAATCACGTGGATCATTTTGCTCTAAAGCTTGCAGCCCAAATGATCAACAGGCTTGTGACATCAAGCTCAGGCTGGGCTGAGAGCAAGGCATGCATGTCATGCACTTGTGCTTTGTACCTGACAACACAGGGACGATCGGGATATGTCAGTCACAGCATGTTCAGAGTATGGAACCAGGCTGGCTAAAGGATGGCAACATGCCAACACCATTGACAATGANTTTGTTGCAAGCTTTCGGAGTGCATCGGCTGCACAAGTCACCAACTGAGTGCGAGAGGAATCAGTGTACCACTGCGATCTGTTTCCGCTATATCAATCGCCGCCACTGAGTCTGCAGATAGGTCCTAACCTATTTTGCCTGTGATTGCCAACTGATCAACACTGACACAGACTCGCAGACAGAGGATAGCAAGTGTCTTGGCCGTGCATCGGCGCCGACATGCAAGCCCCTATGTCCGTACTGACGGCCAATACCAAGAGGGAGGTGGGCAAGAATGCACAGTCCGGGAATATAATGGCAGCCAAGGTAAACTCAATACGTCTTGACCTAGACAGAGGTGTTGCTGAGTAGGCGTGTGTTGTCCTCTTGGCTCTGCCGCCCACCGTCGTCAACGTGACCGAAGCTGCACAACAGGCTGTCTCAGACATTGTTCGAACCACACTAGGACCTAGGGCTATGCTGAAAATGCTGCTTGACTCTTCTGGCGGTAAGTGTGACCGTGCCAGCTTCCCAAGTCTGCCAACATTGCGGCTGCACCTCACTTGGAGATTCACAACTCGTGACTTGATAGGTATCGTGCTGACAAATGATGGCAATGCTATCTTGCGTGAGATAGATGTCACCCACCCAGCAGCTAAGGTAAGCTCATTGCACACACACACACAAGTCATAGGNCTGGTCACTTTCGCCTCGCTGGGCAGGACAGACACTGCCATCTCTTGTCATAACTGTTGTGGTACTGCAATCCTGATTTCTTTCTGGACGCTGTGTAGCAACACTGGCACAAAGAAGAGTGGCCATGCATATGCAGATTGTTGGGCACCAGCAGTTGTATAATGCATGTTCAATTGAGTCATGATGCAGAGGTGGCCGTTCTTGCAGCATGTGCTCAATGTAGCTGCTCAGCTTGATGCCATGACAGTCATCAACTGCAAATTCTTCATGCAGTGGCATGACAGTTCGCATTTGATGACCCTCTTGGCGGCACCTGTGGCAGTAGCGATGGTCATGTGTGTGGAGGCTGCCATCCTGGACACAAAGCGCTCGCCAGCAAACCTCCAAATGCGTACTGCACCTTGCTGAATACTGACGGGCAGTCCAACAATGTTTCTCCCGGTGGGATGGTCTCCCGGTGGGATGGTCTCATCAAACCAAACTGATCCCTCATCAGGACACCTGGCCAACCTGTCAGCCTGATACCATGTCAGTTATNGCTGATTGTGCAAGTGCTGGCAAGGGGTGAAAGCCTTTGCCTGAAACAGTCAAGGCGTCCTTGGTACCGTTGCCTAGCTTGATAGGCAGACTGATGCTATATTCTTTGGCTTCCACAGGGCTGANATGAGGCGCCTGATCACAGAGAAGTGGTCAGATGTACAAGCGGTCTGCACTGCCAGCCACCTGGACCCCCCTGCCCTGCCCCTGCTCTACCATGATGCCCTGTCAGGCAACAGCAGCCCCAACAGCGGCCAAGTANCTAGTGCACATATGTAGTGAGTTTGGAATTAGAACATCATTGCAGTCATGCTGCAAAATTTGTTGTTTGAAAAGCCTGGAAGGTTTCACGTCTTTTTTGCAGATTGTGGCCCCTAGTGTGGTCAACATTTGTTGTGCGTGATGTGCTTGACAGGCCAGTGCCTGCATCACGTCACTGTTACAAGAGCTTTATTTATTGCAAAATTTCGTGTAAACCACACTGTAAGCCGCTGAGCCTTGTCTGATCTTACAGCGGCCTACGTGCAGGCTCACAATCTACATGTGAGACCTACAGTAGCACAAGTCCTTGGTTGTCTACGCTGCAGAGCACGACCGGCTTGCTGGTGCAGCCATGCTCATCACATTTGTCGCTGTATACATGTTGCTCTGGTAGAATTGTGAGTTGATGTGACTTTCACACCCCGTAATCCCGCAGGCATGCATATACATAGCTGTTGCAGACTAGAGTGAGTCACACACGCTGGTAGAGCATGCTCTGGTCTTGATAGCCTCTAAGTACCAAAATACGGAGATTTATCAATGCTTATATTGCCTGCTCACCATCTTCAGGCTGCGTGACAAGAATTGCGAGTGTTTGAATAAGTGGTCACCAGCTGCATCTGCCCCTGTGATGCCATCAGTAGGAGTTCAATGGCAACAGAGCTCAATGTGTATGGCAACCAGCCAGCTCAGGATGGAATTGCCTGTCAGCCTGACATATACTAATTTAGCATAACCACATCCAGCACTGCATCATTTAACACTAATTTAGTAGCAGATGGTCTGTACCTCACAGCAACTATACTTGAAAATGAACAGCAGCAGAGCTTGATTCATTTGAACAACAATGCCTAAATTGTTTACATCCATCGCCCACCAGCTTTGCTCCCAAGATCTGTCGACTGCCTGGGTGTGAACATGGGCTGTGCAGCACTGTCTTTGGTGCCTCGTCTGGCAGACGCAAGGGGTGCGCTGCTCACAGCATCTCTTGTCCCCCTCCTGGCCGAAGCCAAAGGCGCCTTTGCATTGCTTGCAACACTCCCTGCATCCCTAGTAGCCCTCCTAGCTGAGGGCAGGGGCTGTGACTGGCTGCCCTGTGACTGCCTTACCGACGGCAGGACACCTCCTGCATCACCAGAAGGTACCCCAGCCTTCCTCCCCAAAGGCAGACTGGGCACACTGCTTCTGACTGCACTCCTTGGCCTAGCAGAGGGCAGGGGTGCCATGGCAGGCTCTGCATCATCACTCCTTGTCATTCTGCGGGCTGATGGCAGGGGGTTGGACCCCGCCCTGCCTATGTCGCTAGCACTGGCTCTGGGCTGCCTGGGTGCTGCAAAGGGGTCTGATGCTGTGATGGACTCTGCTGCAGAGGAGGATCGAGATAGGCTAGTGCGCCGCACACCACTGCTACTGCGCCGGCCTGTCACGAGTGGCTCTTGTGCCGTTGATGGCCTGCAGTGTAGCAAAGTGTGACATACACTTGGTCGGTGAAAAACTAGAGTGCACCCTCCCACTTGAGGAACGCTATGGCTTGATGGGCGTTAACACATCCATGCTGTGAAATCGTACTGCATTGTACATACGTCAGCTGAAGACTGCAGTATCACAACACTATGAGACTGGCGATGCTAGCAACTGCGCAGTCCCGAGTGTATTGAGCACTCTTTATTGCAGCAAGCATACAGTCACATTGCTATGCTNGTGCTACCAAAATTCAGGCTGCAGTGAGGGGCTATCTGGCCAGGAAGTGGTACAGGCATCAGCGGCGTCACCTGCCGCCTGGCAACCCCTGCCTCACCCGCAAGTGGGCTGCAGAGCAGCTACAACATGTTCGTGAGCCAGGCTTACCATGGCATCCTGATACATCTGCTTCTTCTCCTGGATGAGCCTTTCCACTTCCCGGGCATGCTCAGCAAGCTTGAGGCGGCGCTTCTGGGCATTCATCTGCTCTAGCCGGTCCTGCTCAGCAAACCGCTCCATGGCCTGCCGCCTGAACTCATCTTCTTCAGCCCGCTCTCTTGCTGCCCTCTCAGCCTGCAGCCCGTCTTGCACCTCAAGCTCACAATCAGGTCTGACAGATGAAGGGCAGAATGAGATTTGGCTTTGCATTAGAACTAGGCACTGGATCAGCATGCCTTGGCTTCCAGTACTGCACAGCTGACGGCTGTTACCTTTGTAGCGCTCAGCATTTCTGCTTACGGCGGGCTGNACACGCCCCTGCATAGCTGCACAGCCACAACATGTGTCCTTCAAAGCTGCCATTGGCATGTGACAGCTGCACATGGGATGGTANCGAGCAGACTGAGCACTGACGGATCGATGCCTCCTGCCCCGCCTTGCGGAAACAGCTGATTGAACTGACTGAACAAGGCAAGGTCGGGGTACAAGCCAGTAGTTGGGGGTACTGCCGTAAAGGCGCTCCGGCCCAGGTTTGACAGGTTGAAACCCTGGCTAGTACGTGCCGCAGCCTGAGCTGCAGCCGACGGTTCCATGCTCTCAGGCTCTTGTGCCAGCTGTTCGAGCGGCCGCAGAGGGCGATGCGGTTGCATGTCACGGACAGCGTTCCTGCCTTTGTGCAAGCCTTTCCGGGGCAACCAGTGAAGTGGAGTTTAGAGTTTCGAGGCAGCACATCTTAGCGGCGGCAGCTGTGGTGTGGCATGGGAAAGGCATTNAGCAGTACGTTTCTTTGAACTCAACAGGTGCCCTTGCTGCTGCCTTGCATCCCCTTAGATGCCATTTGGGATCCTTACTGTTGGGCTTAAATTGCACTGGCATGTAGCTGGACCCCTGTATGTCAGACATACGTGTTATAAACTGCTGCATCTTCTGCAGATCAGGAGGTGTGCTTGCTGCTGCTTTGCAAGCCGTAAAAAGAAGCCAATCCAAATTGAGATGCTGAGAGAAGAGCTTATATCGTATCAAAGTGTAAGTGGCCTCTGCTGATTGGACATATGTGAGCATGAGGGTGCTGCACTTCTTGCGTATGTGATCCCCTGCGTCAAGTTCCTCAGTGACGAGCTCACAGTGTCTCACTATGCATGCGCCCCTGCACAGCGTTGTTGTAGTATGCAATTGCAAAGCTGATGCACATGCTGCAATGCATGTGTTGTGCTGGCAGTGTGTTTGCGGGACCTTGCGAGAACTTTGCGGGACACGGAGAGCTGCAGCAAGAATACAGTGCTACACAGGAGTGCTTGCTTTGTCTGGCCTGCAACAGAAAGATCCATCAAAACGGATCACAGGCTACAGAACGCAGTGGCTCTGGACATGCTGCAGGAATGTGTCGCAGGACAGAAGCAGCAACAGCCTTGCCAGCTATGAAAGCGNGCAGTGCAACCCAGGCATGCTGCTTCCCAGCATACCTGTATGACGTACATGGGATGTGTCAGACTTGCAGCAGCCATGCTTGCCCATCTTGGTTTGCCAGCTGACATGTCATTTGGACCATACAGCACTGCCCTTGTGCGCCGTGGCCAGATGCTTGCAGGATTAAGCGTGGTCCACTCAGCACCTGCCAGCAGGCATGTCAGTTCTGAGCCTCAACAGCTTGTGCTCTNGTGGCTCACTGGCTGTACCTGCCTGCTTGCCACTAATTGCAGCACTGCCCTTGCCCTTGGTAAGACGTGGGAGGGTGGCTGTGACACTACCTGCAGATGGCTTGCTGCCAGCAGCTACAGCTATGGCCTTGCCCTTGTAGGTGTCCTTGCAGATGTGTGTTGTACCAGCTGTAGTGGGCTTGTCATTGCCAGCTGCNTTTGGGCAGCTGGCAGTGTCAACAGTGGTCTGAGACGAGGTGGATACATCGCCGTCAATGGCTGCACTGGCTGGATGGTTTGAGCGGTCGTAGTCAGAACTCTGGTAAGCGTTGTACATTGTGATGGGACCTGCAGGCGGCAAAAATTGTGAACAGCATGTCCAGCCACAAGNCCGTGTTAGTGTTGGACGCTGCAAGTTTTGCCATTGCATGCCAGAATCCTACAATTTTTTGCAGTGATCGATTGAGCAAGTGCTCATGCACACTGCTGAATTGTACGGGCAATGCTGTTTGCATGACCCTGAAGCTGCTGATCCCCTCTGGTAAGGACTAGTTGCACCGAACGTGACACTTGACTGCAGACGCTGATCAGTTACCTGCATGCATGGGGGTGTGCACCGAATGATGTGGTATTAGAGCCTCTCCTGCGGCCACATAACCAGCACTACAGCAGCATTGTATTCCAGATACATCTCACTGATGATGCGGACACTGGAGCCACCTCCCTAGTCAGCATAGGTGAGTCGTGACATTCCCCGAACGGTTTGTCAACTTGGCAAGAGCGCATTGCTCACTGCCTGTAGTGGAGCCATGATCACATTGCACTGTGCCTGACAGAAGTCTGTTGGCAGTATATCTCTTAGCCTGCCAGGTTGTGCAACAGGGCCAATGCAGGCTAGCTTGTGTGACATGAGCTGGCTGCATCTGCTTTGGACCACTTCANTGCATGGTGGTGGTCCAGCGCCGAGTAGCCAGGTCATGCTCGAGTCTGAGCTTGTATGAGAGGCCAGAGACGAGGAGTGCTGACGTACAGTCTCATCAGGTGTGCCTTCAACTGCTGCAGAAGCTGCACCTTGGTTGATGTGGTTGATGTGTTTGATGCCATTCACTCTGTGCTGACATTGTGGCTCAAATCAAAACGGAGTTCTGAAGTCCTCTGTGGTGGCATCGTCAGTGCTGTTGTCTTCCATACTGGTGGTCTGTGAAATGCCCAGTGTGCATGTGACTGGCAAGCTACTCACTGTAATGGGCATGGCTGTATTGGCTGTGCTGTCTGCATGCCCCATGAACACTTTGGCTACCCTATGGCAATGTTACGCTGCCACACCAGTTTTGCAATATGGCGGATACGCATGCAATATTGCAGCTTGACAGGACATGCGNAACGAAAAGAGTGGGGAGTCCTGCTGCAAGCTTGGGGTTGGTGTGCGAATCCCTGCAGCAGCAGCTTGCTGACAAGGATGCTCAGCTGCAGTCTGCTCAGGCACAGCAAGCCTTGCTGCAGCAGCAGCTCAAGGAAGCTCACACTGGGCAAACACAGCAGTCAGCAGCTGCGCCGGACAGCTTTGCAAAGACCTGTGCTGGAAAGGGTGATAGCCTCAGGACAGCACAGGCGCGAGTCTCCTCAGCTCAGCCGCAGCTTGCTGAACTGTCCCAGCCTAGACTTGTGGACCACTTACCTCAACTTCATCAAAAGGGTCAGTCCTTGCAACTCCTTACCTTTGCCATGCTAAATAGCTCATAGCAGCTAGCATCTCTAGTGCTGCACAACACTGGCTGTTGTGCTCCAAGAAGGCCAATCACCCACCTTGACATTGACCAAGACTGCAGATGCACGCGAGCACATGCATGATACACTGCTGGCCTGGTNCAAACGGTCTGCCTTTTACATCATGGCTCTGGCTGGCGCAGCCAAGCGCAGCCAAGCGCAGCCTACTCACATTTGACTCTGCTTCCGCAATGCCTGCAGAGACTGCAGATCCCTTGGCTGCATACTTGCATNAGCTGAGATCAAGTGGTTGAGGTCACCAAAGGTTGGTGTTGTCAGCTTGAGGGTACGGAAGCAGATGTCGTACAAGGCCTCATTGTCGAGGACCATGCACTCATCAGCATTCTCGACCAACTGGTGGACTGACAGTGTGGCGTTGTATGGCTCCACAACAGTGTCTGACACCTTTGGTGATGGCACAACAGAGAATGTCATCATCATGCGGTCTGCAGCAGTTCAAGCCACAGTGTTAGACCAGCAACGTCACACAATGCACGATTCAGCACGCTGCACACAGCAGGTTAATATTNAGATGCAGTGTTACTGATAGGCATTGCTAACGTGACAGCAAGCAACGTGAATGCATTGCCGCTGGCAAGCAGCTATGTCAAAGCAGTGCTCGTTGCAAGCAGAAGTGAAGTTTACAGATGCAGTAAAGTTGCCTTTCAGTTGCACATGTGCATATGTGCGTCTGTCTCAAGCATGCTGACAAGTGTGAGCGGGACCCCCTTGTCAAGACTGATACACGTGACAGGACATGCTAGTCGACTACAGCATGTATGAGCTGTGCAGCGGTTTCGATGTGTACCAATGGCGGTCAATGACTTCAGACTCCAGTGCAGCTAGTGAAGATGCTGGCTGAGCACAGGTTGACATGCATAGTATCACAGCNGGCCAGTGAGATCTGAAAATTCAAACTGCAAGCCAAAAGGCACTGTACGTTGCAGCAGTTTGCAAGTGCCCATATCATCTGGCCATCACTCCAGCCTGGTCTGAACTGTTTGCTAAACATTCGTTTGTGTAGTCCTGCTGTTGCTGCCTCTGNTGACTTGAGTGACGTTGTAGCCGGTTTGCGATAGATGGCTGGTCAACTCAGCTGCATTGTCCAGCCTGCGGCTTTCGCCTTCCTTTCGTACAGCCACAACTACACGCTTTGGATCAGCTTCCTGCAAACACAGACAAGTCTGAGATGACTGNGACACTGTGTGACCTCAATAAGCAGCAAATACAACAAGTGGGACAATGCAAGATTGGATGACCAATGATGTCAGATCATTTCCAGCAAAGACTTATTCGAGTGTTGACATGCTATCACACCAGGATGAAGATGCTGTTGTATACGCTAAAAACAGAATTGGCGGCCCTGCAGATCACATACTCTGCCTTACTACTGTCGTACCTGAATGCAAGCATAGCCTTGTAAATCTGCTGCCCGTAGTCATGCAACAGCATGTCTTGAAAGGCCTCAGCAAACAGAGAGAGCTCAAAGGTGCCCTCGTCCTTGTCGGACTCATCATAGTCCAGAAGGCCATCAAGTGAAAGTGTAGCGCTCCTCCACTTATCCCCTGCATGACATCCGTTTTGTACAGACATGGCAAATGCTTGACATTGGACTCAACTGTTGACAGTTGCCTCATTGTGACCGCAATCAAGTATTAGCGAGGCTGTTGAAGACAAAGGGTGCTACTGCTTAGCAACCTGCACAAGGGCCATGCTGATCTTCGCTGTATTGTNCAGAGGTTACATCATCAATACCATGCAGGCTGGCGGCTTATGAAAGGACAGACATCCACATTGTATGCAGCTGCACTTGACCNTCCTTGTTGCAGTGCAGTGTCACCGCCCAGTAGCAACCCTTGAAGTGCAGCAGCGCACCGTCAAGTTACATATGTGAATGCAGATGAGTACAGCAAAGCAGCAGACTGCATACAGAGCCTGTTGGAGTTTTCACGCAGCCAGGAAGGCAGGTCATTCCCAGACTTGACAAGCCAGTGTCGAGAACACAAGCACAGCTTGCAGCAGGTATGCCTGCCTGCTCACCTACAAAGAAAGAAATGTCTCTGAGGAATACAGATATATTTCTTTACTGCATGTCTTTACATCAATGTCAGCTTCTGGCGCTCAAAATAGAATTCTGACCCATTTGCTCGCTCTTACCACCACACCATTGACGTAATACTTTGGCAAGCTTGCCGTTCCTGTTGCACTACAGCATCCAGACTGCTTTGTGACATGGCAGTCATGCAAAACTATGCNCGATCCCCATCAGACAAATGCGACCAAGTGGTCCTTGACCTGAGACGCGGCACTACAACACGCACTTAGGCAGCCTATCTCCAGCCAAGCGTTCTACACAGCCAAGCCACTTGACTGCAAGCACCTGTACTGTATCTCCTTGTCAACATGAGCCAGGTCACAATGTTGTAGCAGGGCCCCATTCGTGAAGTGGCTCAGCAAGGCAGTGCCACGTAAGTAACACAAGCACTGCAATTGAGACACTTGCAGTGGGTGCGGTAAAGGAAGTGACTTACCCAAAGGCAGGAGGCAATGGGTATCGCCTGTGATATTCAATGACTCCGCAGGACTGTCTCGTTGCCTTGAGGTCTCCAGTCCTGCATTTGCTTCTCCAAGAGAAGCCCATGCTGATGCAGGATTCTGAACTGGCTGCTGCTTTCCCTTTGGTCTCTTGGCTGCTGCTGCCTCCTGCCACAATGGTATATTGGGATTTAGAGTTTATGGATATGATGAACACAATGGCTCTTACTATAGAGGTCACAATTTCATCAAGCAACNTTGGCAATGTCAAGTGCTGTGCAGAAGAGGGTTGCGTACCAGTGCAAGGGTGAGGTGTGTCTTCTGGGTGTCGACAGCTGTTTGACCTTCAGGATGGCTGCAGGTGCCATTGATGCTGCTGTTGTTGTCGAAGGACTGGAATGCCACTTTGTATGACAGGTCATCTTCAGCTTTAAACGTGATCACATCCCTGATTTCACAAAGCGCCTCCATCAGCATTTCATCCACCATCAAGTCCACCTGAGGACCCACAACGTCGGGATCCTGAGCCTCCTGCAGTGCATTACCAGTGTTGCTCAAGGTGTACCACACGGGTGTGGTGTGAAGGTACTTAACAACACAGAATGTTTTTTTGCTCTCTAATGTGTTGGCAAGACCCTCCTCATGTTTCAGTTTGCCACAAAAGCAGTAGCAGCCAGGGTCAAGGTGGAAGGGATCCAACATGTGGTGCATAGGGTGGGTGTGAAGGAAGAGGGGGTTGGTGGATAGGGGGGGGGGACAGTGTTGACCGAGCACCGTTCCATATGCAGTTTATGTGTATGCATTGCATGACGCACTCATTGAACCTGACAAGCAAAGATCACACTTGGGCAATGTAAAGCGCTGTAGAGGGTTGCGCACCAGTGCAAGTTGAAGGTGAGTCTTCTGGGCGTCAACAGCCAGTCGACCCGCAGGATGGCTGCAGGTACCATTGATGCTGTTGTTGTCAGGGGACTGCATTGCCAGCTTGTCTGACAAGTCCGCTTCAGCCCCCGGCATGATCACACCCTTGGTTTCACAAAGTGCCTCCATGATCAGCTCATTCACCATCAAATCCACCTGAGCCCCCACAATGCTGGGGTCCTGTACCTTCTGCAGCCCACTAACAATGTTGTTGCCCAGCTGCAGACACCATGTGGGCCATGCTGTATCANTTCTGGTTCTCTGCTGGGCCTCCGTGCGACAAGGCCAGCATGTCCGCAGTCCCAGCCTCTACCGAATCATTCGCCACGTCAAGAAGACCTGCAAGGTACGCAGTTTGTCGAGGCTTAACCCATAGCTAAGGCACTCCAATGCTGCCTATCTGGTCAGCGAGATCACCCTAGTGCTGTTGCACAACTGAAGTCTGCATTCCTGNCTGCTGGGTCATTCATGTTGTTCCCCTGCATGTCAACAGGTCAACCTGAAACCAGAAACATTGTCTCCAGGACAGCTGCCGCAAAGCAAGCATCGCTGACCACAGGCTCAGGGTGAGAATTGCTTAAAGTCTCCATGCTGCAGAAAAAAACGTCATCAGGTGGATCAGGTTGGTAGCTATGGCTGCAGCACTGACACTGTAATCACACTGTGGTGCTCAGCCTTGACCAGTAAGAGACTTCTGCATCTGTCGATTTGAGGCGTGACAAGACAACAAATTTACATCTATCGCGTATTGAAAGCTTGCGAGGCAAGCATATCGTACGTACACATGTAGCTACTCTGAGGCAGTGCACGTGGGCAGAGCATACAGCATGACATCGTTGTATGCATACGTGTATGACTTGCTGATGGTGGGCAGAAGCATGCTTGCAAGGCAGCTGGGGCGATAACTGGTGCAGTGATCAGCACTTGAGTGCAAGAATGGCATTTGCTACACAGACTTCATTGCATTCACTGCTGTAGCAACAAACACCATGTATCCCAACCTTGGCTTGGAGTCAGCACACTGCCTGCACAGGCTTGGGAAGTGCCTGGCAGACACAGCAGGAAGCGGCTGGTCCAGAGCTGTGTTACTGCTGTATGGTATTATGCCATTGATCTGGAGTCCTTTGCAAGGCTTCACACCAGGTCAGCTAAGTACTCTACCTGGTTTGATCCGACAGGGGCGGGTGCACCAGCAGGTGATGCTACAATGACTGAGGCCATGGTGTAGATGGAGGTGCAGATGCCTGATGCTGACCCATCAGCCCTGGCTCCCACACATATCGCCCCAAACACACACAGATCTGCAGAAGAAAAGGAAGCATCGGTGGCAGTTAGCTGGTCAGCAATGAGAATTAAGGTAAACAGCTGCACAGCTCTGGCTCACAGNCACTTGCAGGTCACAACAGCTTGTTCACAGTAATGCTGCTGCTGGCAACTAAGCACTGCAGTTGCACCTGGTTGCTATCACAGACGTCGCTACACAATCGCTGAGACACGGTGTCATGTAGGTGCTTACTTGAGGGTGAGGAATGCGGCACACATCTCTATAGCNCAAAGTTGGCCTTGACCTTACAGCAGTACAAAGGGACAGCTGGGGTGTGCACGACAGGAACACACACAATTGTGCATTCATCCTTTAGCACAGATCCTTTTCTTGGATGCAAGTGTGCTTGACATGTCTTGCACNGAAACTGCAGTTGATAACCTTTTAGCTGTGTATCTTAGGATATTGGGGTTATCGACAGGCTAGAGGTGCTGTGGCAAGAAAACTGTTAAATATGTGTTATCACTGCAAGCACAACATTCGAGTCTGGTTCTTAGTAGCTGCAGTGATTGTCAACTTTGGAGGCACATCATCTTCGGTGTATTGCTATGCTGAGGCCATACTAGTAGGCATCGGAATCTCTTGGTCACCATCTTCAACTGTGGTCCTTTGCATGCATATGATTTACAAGCTGTTTCAAAGCTGGTTCAAACAACGCATACACCCTCCCTGTAACGCCAGTGTGCATACATCAGAGTGCAACTTTTGACTGTTACTGACAGCCAACATGTGCTAGATGGCTGTCAAAGACCCGGTCGAGTTGCCCTCTAAGACATCGGCCCTGACAAGTATAGGGTGTTGCACTGCTGCGGAATGCATTGCACGGCTGGGTAGTCAGCAGCGGATTGATCGTGACAGAGCTTGCACGCGGCTGCGCGCCTGGCTTTGCGATACAGGTGCCTAGGGCATCATATGGAATTGCTCGTCACCCACACAGTGTGGACTGCAATACTGAGCTAGTGATTATTGTAGACGCTAGGTCTGCTACCTTGAACGACCTGCATAATCATCTCGCTAGGAACGTCCACGCTGCGGACTGGCACGAGAGGCTTGCGTGGCTTACGTCGGCAGAGGCGAGACTCCTCAACTTCCTGTTCGTGCCTTGTGCGCCACACTTGCGTGCCTTAAGCATGTCTATCTGCTGCAGCTCAGCTTAGAGGCACAGNACATGTTCTATCTGCCAGAGTGCTGGACCCGCCCAGTTAGCATCCAGCGTAAGGATTTGCTTCCCCAGCACTCCGTGCGCCGACATCACCAGCTTCATCATTGGCAGATAGTTGTCAGCAGCCAATTTTGGATCTTGAGCAAAGCTGCGGTGGAGTACCTGGTGACCGACCTCCATGTTGCGTATCTGNTGACTACTGAACTGTAGGAGACTACACTGAGTATTTTGAGATTTCCTGCCACAGTGAGCTCAGCATCTGTCAGCAAGCGCTCTGGCAAGCATGCCTAGCAGCAAGTTACAATTACACCATAACTCTGTTGCAGTAGGCAGCCCAGAACATGGACGCTGGAGTCCCCTTCTGTAAATGCATACAGAGGCCTCAGCCATGCACTGCTTGCCAAAACAACGCCACTGCAATGTCCTGATCTGTACACAGCCATTTGTACCATCATCAGGGGGTGCATTTTCCTCATGGCTAATTGCGGTTGTGTAGCTTCATACTAGCCAGCACAGAGCATGCTTCCATGCAATNAGTCCTTGGTGGCATTCTCAGAAGCGCCTTGCCCCCAGCTCAGCTCACCGTAGTGTCATTTGACTGGCCCAGATTCCTGTCCTCTTCCTCCCTGGCAGCCTCTGTAGGCATGTTTGACGATTTTGTCTCTCAAGCCAAAACAGACGCAAAGCATCAGGACAGACAGGCTGCTGACACAGCAGGCAGCAGCAGTGGCAGCAGCGCCACAGCTGCAGCAGTGACAAGGGACATTGCTACTTTGCCTCATGAGGACAGAGTAAGCCGTCTGACAGTTCAGGTTATGAGAGCTGTGACAAGCGTTTTGGGCAACACAGTGTCTGCGTCTGAGCCATTGATGGCTTCAGGCCTTGACTCCTTAGGGGCTGTTGAGCTCAAAAACGCCCTGGAAGCTCAAGTGGGCTTGGAACTGCCCTCGACCCTCACGTTTGACTACCCCACAGTTGAGGCCATAGTGCAGTACATCAATGGCCTCATTCCAGCACAACAGCCATCAAGAGCTTCACACACAGTCACAGTAGCATCTACAGCACCGCCCATCCCGTTAGCAGTTCAAATGGATCTCAGCATGCACAGCACACAGGACAGGAAGCTTGCTGTGGTCACAGGGGCTGCATCTTGTAGCGTGAAAGATGCTATAGCAGGCTTGCATGCCATGGACACAATCAGCTCAGTGCCCCTGTCACACTGGGATATTGAACAGGGCATGAGTGGAGCAAACAGCGGCAGTCAACTGGCAGCACGCTTTGGAGGCTTCCTGGATCAGCTAGACTTGTTCGATGGTGCTTTGTTTGGCCTGTCCGCTCATGAGGCTCAACTGATGGACCCACAACAGCGCATGTTGCTGGAGTTGACGTATCAGGTNGGAGGACCACCAGCTCATATGTGGCTTCATGTATGCAACCTGGAAAAAAGTGAGTCCATGCATGCATGTTGTGTCTTCGTTGTGCTNACGTCACTGATGACGTGAAATTTTGAAGAGCAAGGTGCTGCTTTTGACCTGCTGCTAGGGTGACAGCATTTCAGCAAGCATGCATTCATACTCGTCAACAGCCACCTTGCTTTCTGACTATGGCTCCCAACAGCTTCCCTACTGGATGCCATTGCCACGTTGTGATGCACCCTGACTTGATGACTTACGCAAGCAACAGCCACTGTGAGCATGCCATTGCTTGATGNTGTGTGGCGATTTGCCTGCTCGCCTTGTAAACGCATGCAAGACTTAGAGGCGCGTCTGCACAAGTGGACAGGTAGTTTACATGTGAACTCATGAGGTCATGTATGGAGATCAGACACATTCTGCGGAAAGGAACACATTGAGGAAACCACATCGGCAAACTTAAAATGCTGTTTAGAAGACTGTTCATGGGATCTTCCTATTGCAGGGCGGTCCTGGAAGCAAGGCGTATGCATGAAACCTTACTACAATTGTGCAGCAACAACATTGATCATGATGCAGCATATCGCACATGCCACAGAAGGGCTCACCCCAGGTCCATTGTCAAGCTTGAGAACGCACTGCTGCACCACAGCAAAGGCGCCACTGCCGAGCGCTCGCCAGTGATGCAGACTGCTGCGAGGGATCCAGGCCTCACCACACATGTCTTGCAGTATGGCTGCATCCTGCACAGCTGTCACNCGTAGAAAACCAGCGCCAGATCGAGCAGCTGCACGACATCTGTCAAAGCACTCAGCAGGAGCGTGATGCCCTGCAGAATGCTGTCAACACCACCCCTCATCAGCCTATATCTGTCATCATCCATGTCCAGGTGAAACAAGTTGTACCTGCAGATGGCATCTGCGGGGTTCACAATAGCTCCATTGTCGGCCAAGTACCAGGCAGCAGGAGGGTCTCAAGAGTGCTTGGTGACCATGGTGTTGAAGCTGGACCTGGGGGGCTGGCTGGNTGAGCTGGCGGCTTTCTGGCTCTGGGGATTGGAGTTTGGGGTGCTTGGCACAAATGGGACTGCTACGGCTGTGTCCTGCAATCAATTGTCAGTGTTCTTATGTGCAGCAAGCGTGGCAAGAGCAGTACCCTTGGTTCACCAATACTAGTCCATAAAGATTGTGACTATGTGGTAGCGAGCAACACAANGTCTTGCCGTACATTGTCATCCTGATGCCATGCAACTACTGCAATCAGTTGCTCACAGAAGGCTTGCCAATCACCTCCCTGCCCACCTATGGTCAGCACACCAGTGTATGAAAGCGCTCAGTCCTACAGCAGGGTGAACATGGCTTTTTTTGGAGAACACGCCCTCTCCGCGCACTTTCAAAACAGGTAGCAGACATGCAGCAAGCTATGACAACAGACTGTGTNTAGAGCGTGTGATCAACATGGCAGGCTGAGCCTCCCTTGCAGGTCCAAGTTGTGTGTAAACACTGGCTCATGGGTGCCTGAAGGACTGCTTGTTGTATAGTANCAAGCTAACAGCAGAGGTCAGCGGCCGGAGATGCAGACATCGCAAGGTGGTGCATCGCCTGGCAGGCAACCAGGCCAGACTGCACCGCCAGGCTTTGTTCCATTTGGGTCAAGCAAATCGTAGCTATGTATTGGGGTCATATGACTGACCTGCTAACAATCAGTAGCAGTATGTATATGATGTCCTACAAGGTCTCAACTCCGGGTTGCCCCCAGTGTCTTGGGCTCATTGCTATTTGTGTGTTGCCAAGCAGCTCTGGCAGCGTGTGCTGATCATGTTGGAACTTGGANACACAACTCTGGCATGCTCAATCTGTGCCATAAACCTCCAACTACATTGCATTCGCTTCAGCTAATGCCACAAAGTGTTACTTGAACAGCAGTAAGATACATGGTGCACGGAGCCACAGAATGAAAGCATGTGCACACCACTGCGGCATTTACAGGGCGCGTGTTGCAGTGGTATGCGTAAGTCACCTGTGCAACCATTTCTCCTTCCTGAAGGTTGTGTGCCACCAGCACCACAATGGCTTGGCTGCTGAAGACAAAGTACAGCATGGCTGGGCGCTGCTTCAGCAGGCGTGCCATGTCACGGCTGAAGAAGTGGATGTTCACCAAGTGCTGCAGTGCTGGGTCACCTATCATGGCTATGCCTAGCTGCTTCCTGATGCTGCTGCTGGCACCATCAGCTGCCACCAAGTAGTCACAGTGCAACTGATACTGGGGCCCCTGCGTTGCCAAGCACATCAGTATCTTGGCTGTGCAAGCGTATGGCAAGGTGCTGCAGTAGTTGATCACCTGCCATGGCCATGCCTGACTGCTTCCTGGACATGCTGCTGGCGCCAATGGCTTCCATACTACAGTCAGAGGCAATTGATGCTGGAATTTCTGCATTGCCATGCACACACGACTGATTTGACAACATGCTGCAATGCGTGAGTACTTCTTATGGCCATGCCTAGCCGAGGGTACAATGTCACAGTGTACAATCTCTGTGACATAGACGCTGGCTCAAGTCAAATCAACCTGCGAGGCTGACTATCAGTCATTGTTGCTGTATAGCCCCAGCCCCTGGCTTTTCAGCAAGCACTCCTTCTGGAACAGCCGCATCAGCTTGCCAGAATTGATGAGACAAAGCACTGTCTTGTTAGCAGATAACAAAGCCCTCTATCACACTGGAATGTTTGATGCAGAATGATGCTGCTTGTTGGGATGCTATATCCGGAACAGCAATCGTAACATCCATTGAGCATGCGCTGACTGTGTACATAACATGCATGTGTTCACGGTAGACTGGGGTTGCGTGGTCACACAACAAGAGTTGAGTATGCCCAGCACAACTACCGCATAACACACCAGACCCAAAGATTTGCCTGTGTCAAACGGTCTTCACTTTGCGTCTTCTGTGTTGGACGGTAAATGTGCTGGGCATGTTCAACCCTTCTGTGTGACTATGTGGCAACTCACGGCCATCAGACCACAGGTTTAGACATAGCAACTATCATTTCAGCTGATTCAGGTGGAATTGTGCAGCAGCGGCAGCGGCAGCAGCAGCAGNAAAGTTGCCCTACAAGACGGTGTATGTTGGCGCCACCCAGTTGGTAAGGCTCTTGCACATATGCATGTCGCACGCAAAAATTGTTGACGTGGCCGCCCAAGTCATGCTTGTGCATCCTGGCAGGACTTGTATGCTGCGCACAATGTGCAAGATGGCATATAAGATGACAAGTACTGAGCTCGAGTCTGAGCTTGAACATGTGAATGCTCAGCAGTTGCAGAGGCTATTGCTGTTTCTCTCACATGTCAAGCACATAGTCTGTGCAGCACTGGCTGCATGCGCCTGCATTATATAGATCCTAAAACGGCAGTGTCTTCAACACATGGATGTATGCAGGATGTGAGTCCTGTCACACAGTCGACAGGATCGCTCACAGACTACCTCATTGCAGTTGGGCTGTACCCAACCCCAACTCTCAGCATGCTCAAGCCGCATCTACAGCATATAAAGTTGCCACAAGGCCCTGTGGAAGCTGCTCTTGCAGCTGCACAGTCATCAGCATCTCCAGCACCTGCCAGGTCATCANGACCTTACTCTTGCAGCTGACCTGTAATGCATTGATCATCTCTTTCGTTTTGGGGCTTGTGTACACACTACACTGATGGCAACACACTTCCTGTAAGCCAGCGGTGTGCACAGAAAGTTGCAGGAATATCAGGGTACCAAGTCAGGCCCTGTTACAGGTGGCCAACAAATTTCTACATGACGAGCTTGACCTGTCAACGCATGCCAATGTAACAAAAAGAATTGACGTCACATTTTCACTCGTTGAAATTACCTTTGAAGGCAAGAGGGTGCATATCTAAAGAGCACAGCAGATTGAAGGGTATGGCAGTGCTCTACTGCATCCTACAATTGTAGCACTAGCAAGTGCTCAAAACCCTGAAAAGCCTGAAGGACTGAGAGCTAAAGCTAAGAGCAAACACATGCCTGAGTAAACTGTGAACCAGAGCTTGATCTGAGTAAGGTGACGCTGAGAACTGATTGCAGAATTGAGCAAAGATATCAGAACAGAGCTGAGATGTTCTGAGCCAGAGTGGGATGGTCTGAGGTAAAATGCTGCTGAGCTCATGTCTGGATGTTGGGTATCAGACGGTAGTGCAGCACCAGCTGCCAAAATTTGCTAAGCTGATTGCGTGGGGCACTGCGCCTGACCAGGAATGACGCACNCTTGGTCAGCATTCAAAAGCTGTAGTCATGAGAGCTTTACGTTTGGGCGTGCAGGGACATCTTCACGACTGCATTGCAGGTATGCCATGCACCGCATTGGGCATGCGTACCTGCTGCGCGCTTGCCCAACGCACAAGTATTTCCCGGCACCATATTGCAGCGGGATCGCCCGACTGAGGACAAACCGGATCGAAGCTCAGATGTCACATCACAACGTGGGGAGCGTGGTGGTTTGCGGCGGAGGCATCATTGGCGTCGCTACGGCTTATTACTTGTCTTTACAAGGCGTCAACCCATTACTAGTGGAGGAGACAGGGATAGCNCCCATGGCAAACAAGAAGCCAAAGATAAATCACAATGCTAGCAAATCACCCTGGCCTGGTGTCAAATCAGAGCCTGAAATCATGAAGACACCAGTGCACCCTCGCATCGCAAGCCTGGCAGGCTCCTCCAGGACACCACAGCCATCCCCATCAGAACAGTAAGCCATGCCTCCTGCTTGCTGATACACATGTATATGTATACATATATAAGTATATATGTATATACTTACTATATATATAATCACTATATATAAAACGTGGTGGACATGTTTGCATCTCACACCCAACCTGCCTTATCACTCTCTGCCTATGCACTGTACATGCAATGCAAACCCACATTGTCAATACTCAGCGTTCAACTGCTGAGCAGTACCAGCAGTACGTCATGCACATGCATGCGGAGTGTGCTAGGAACTGCTGCACTACAAGCTTACTCTGTCTGTTTCAAGACGCTTATGATAGGCTGCAAGAGCTTGCAGCACCGATATGCAATTTGGGGTCAAGCCGCCATATGTAGCTGTCCTGCACAGAACTCCAGGCACCCAAGCATGATCCCAGCCAGCTGCAACACTACTGCATTTTTGCTGAATGCATTGTGTAGATGCTGCAGCATTTGCACAAAAGCCTGCCCACCTTAAAAGTGTTGTGTAGTTGTGAGCAATAATCAAGTGTAGTTGTGAGCACCAGTGTAGAGGTCACTCCAAGCTTGACCCAGCTTTATTTCCTGTGACAAGTTTCAAGACGCTTCAATTTCATGTGCACTTCGCAGCATTGTGCTGGCATGGTGACATGCGCATCTGCTACAAGTTGAAGCACACACCCAGGAGCTATTTACAAAGCAGAATTGATAGCTTTGCAAGGCCATTTGTGCATGGCCATACCTTCAGAGCTAACTAGGCAGGCCAATCAGACAAGGACCTCCACGCACAAGTGTCATGGCCCTGATTGTGCAGCTTTCCAACAGCACTGTTGCTTACGCACACCACATCACGCTGGTGATGCTGCTGCATGATGTCAAAAGGATGTGCTCATGGCATCCCCAACATGAGCTACAACAGGACCACCAGTGGACTTAGCACCAGCTCTGCAAGGAAGTCTGGCATACAATTCACATCAGACTTACAGTAAAGTGACAGTCAGCCCATGCTTCAAACAAGCAAAGAAGGCTCTCATGGCGTTATGTGTGTTGTGCAGGCCCACCCCAGCTGGCCTGGGCCCCCCGGCAGACTCCCCTAGCATCAGCATGGGATCTGCCAGGAAGTCAGGCATACAGCCCATAGCAGCCCTGAACCCTTACAACATGAGCTGGACCATCAAAGCCCGCCTGGTCAAAAAAGGACTGAAAAGGTCCTTCACAAAGGGCGCTTCGTCCACATCTGTCTTCAGCATTGAGCTTGTGGACAACCAGGTACAGCAACATTGCTGTACTCNGGCAGCCTTGCCTGGCTGGCTGCTGCTATTGGGAAGCTGGGGCTGACTGTTGGTATCCTGTGTTTCGTAGTCCTCATGATCAGGTGTGTTGTCCAACTTTAGCATGAGACTGCTGTGAGTGTCATGCTGTGCATGCAATGAGCTGCTGTGAAGTCACGCAAGGCTATGCGAAAGTCTGTGAACTGCTGTTGCAATGCTTGGCCGTCTGCTAGCATTCTATGCTTTACAGTCGTAGTGACCATGGTCATCAAGTGTTCTCCATCTCTACTGTCTCTGTTCAATGTCGTCTGACATGTACCGCTCTCTGTTCTCTCTGTCGTGAAACGCACTTGAGTGAGGTCACTGTTGCAACCTGTAGACCACTGCTTGCCTTGTTGNCCCACTTGCCACCCACTGACGCTCAGTCGGCTGCTGTCTATAACCTTGCAACTGAGCCCTGCCTGCTGCTGGCAGCACTTGGTGCACCATGACACATCACCCCTAGGGTAGTAGTCTTTAGTCTTGTAGGAAAGTGCTTCGCTGCAATGCTTGTTGCCGAGCATGATGTGAACCATGCCTTGTGTCATGCTTGGCAATGACCTGAAAGCGGTTGGCTGATCCTTTTTCGCTTCATGTAGGAGCCACTCTTGAAGTACAGGCTGCCAGCTGTGGCTTGTCCTCCNGCACATTACGCTAATACACTGCGCAGGTACCTAGGGCAGCTATTGGATGGGGAGGAAGCTATATCAAGCATACGCAAAGGGATCAGCATGTTGGAGCAACACATTGCAGCATTGGTACGCATCATTGACCCCAACCAGTTGACTGCAAGCAGAATACAAGTGCTTGTGTTCCTTTGCGAGTCTGCGCTGGTTTCACATACACTTTGATGCNTCATGCCAACTGTTCACCACCATCTTTGACCACGCTGCAGCCTGTGCCATGATAGTAGAATGCACAAGCCAGCAGGCGCACTGTTGTCAGGACAAAAGACTGTCAGTATGGCACTGAGCTTGCATGACAGCTGTTCACCTGCCTTGCGTTTTTTGCTACAACAGCAGCAACAGTGTGCATGTTGCNTTGACATTGGACACTTGCATATGCTTCACAGCTCCCCACTGTGTGCTGCAGGTCACTGCTGANGGACCCTTCGACCGGCAAGCCTATCAGGCTGAAGTACCCGCGATCAAACGCTCTGCACAACATGTTGCAGGATGCCAACAGGGCCAAATGCGAGACCAAGAGCGCTATTCAGCAGCCTGGAGTCTGCAACTGCACAAAGTGGGATTGTAACAAGACAGCTTTCTGGTATACCTGAAGCTNCTACGGCACAGTGGCAATGCTGTTTTGAACCTGCAGTGACTGGCTGGTGTTTGATGTGCACTAGCAACATGTTGCCTGTACTACTTCTTACAGACAGATTGTACACTAACACCCAACACACTTGAGCTGAGGGCACTTTGACGTCTGTGCTCGCAGACACACCTGTCCACGTGTATTATGTCATGACAAAACTGTACCTACTTAGCAGTCAGTCTTATTTGTCAGGAGGACTGTGTGTCTACAGTTGAAAGTCTCAGCAAGCAAACAAACCATAGGAGCTGGAATTGCAGCTAAATTCTACAGCAGCATTTGTAACACCTCTGCTCATGCACTTTGACTCAGGCACCATGCATGTCACTGCACCCCCAGGCNACATTCATGTCAAGCAAGATGAAGATGGCTTGGAATTTTGTGTCAGCAATTTTGTTGCCTCACAGCCCTTGTCCCAAGGTGACAACCCCTGGTTCAACGAGTGACACATCACAGCAATCTAGTCCCTTGCGCTGTTAGCTACGTGATGCTGCCTTTGTATGCCCTTTTTGCAATGCCGACTGGTGACCATTTGTTGTAGTTGTAGCTGTGTGTTATCAATAGCAGCCATGCTGATGAGTCTGCAAAACAAGTTCAGGTTGCGGGTCAGGATAGGCGTTGTCCCTTAGCATCATGATCACACCCCTGTGTGACTGCAGATGTATATCCATCAGGCTACGATGCACGGTACATNGCATGATGGGTTGTACTGTGCTTGCAACCGCTGGCAGTGCATCAAAGCGTGAGCTGCTGAGGTCCAAGGGAGTGCAGCATGTGCTCAACTCGCGAGACACATCCTTTGTCGGTGAGCTGTGTCAGAGCAAGGAGGCTGCCAATGGTGTTGATGTGGTTTTGAACTCCCTAACTACCCCGGGGGCAGTGGCAGGGTCCCTGGCAGGGGTGGGGACCGGGGGCGCTTTTCTGGAGATTAGCAAGCGGGACATCTGGAGCCCTGCTAGGCTGGCACAGGACCGCCCTGATGTCCACTACAACCTCATAGCACTGGACTTCCTTCCTGCCGTTGCCCTACAGTCAGGGCTGTTACGCCTGGCCACAGCCCTAGCCCAGGGCAGAATGCAGCCGCTGCCCCAGGCTGTGCATGACATGGCCAACAGTCATGCAGCANGCGGTGCTGCTTATACACCTGAGCTGACACGCAGGGACGGCCATCAGTTTTCCTGAGGGCGACTTCACCGTGTATGATCTCGACAACGCACAATGCGATACAGAATTTCACGTAGGTCAGCACGCCTCCTTGTCGCAGCTGACTCTGTACAGTGTCTGCCAGTGCATGCGAGTCTACCAACGGCTCACAGCATAGGCAAGCACGCACACTATGCTTTGTTTGCAATTCAAGCTGCATTCAACAGCCGTCGTTCCCGAGATCATACCTCAAATGTATCAAATATGTTGGGCTACTCGGGTTGCAGGTACCCAAACCCCAAGCTGCAGCTGTTGCAAAGCAAAAATGCATATAACTCTGATCACACTAGGAGGGCTGAGCTGTCTACCATCTGACCTGGAGCACGATACAAGACTGCGTACACTTTGAAGAGGGAGATTTGCAGAGATTCGCCGCTGGTGCAGTGGTACAACAGTCCTCCCAGCCAAACAAGCGGCAGGGCAACTGTGAACACTGCCCCAATCTTTACTAGGACATTTGACAGTAACACCTGTGAGCATAATTAGCATTTCAGCTTCTTTGTGCTATGACTCAACGAGCATAGCTTGAAGGTGCGGGGATCCCAAACTGGTCCAGTGAAGGCCCGCCACTCATGAAGACTCTGTATGAATCTGCATACTATGTGCGATTGTTTGTAATTCGGGGGGTTCAGTCATGTGCATACGCCACGAGGCTATGTCCTGGTCATACACCACTGTGCATGGCCACACATCACAAAAGCACAAGCATGCTGAGAGCCAGGCTTGAGTCAGCATGGTTGACCTGCTGCAGAGTAGCAGTGCACTGGACATAGAAGGAATCTGGAATCCGCATGATCTGGCTGGAGGTAGCAGTGATGCTACTTGATGCAAAGTTGGCTGCTGCAAGCCAGTGTTGCCGCATTGTTGCTGGCTGTGGTTGTATCTGAGGTCGGGGCAGCCACACTGCTGCTGGTGGGGAATCTGTAATGNTGTTTCCATTCCAGATGGCGAGTGAGAGATCACAAAGATGTCCTGCACCCAAGGGTTATGATTCACTTCTTGTTAACACATATTCCAGTGCAACATCCCTTGGCATGCTGCAGCAACAATGTCAAGGAAGGGTAAAATAGCTGTTGTTGTCAGCCTGACAGCAGGCTGACATGCGAGCAGGTGCAAATCTGCATGCAGGGCACACATCGCCCCTGTCCTGTGGTTGCAGCGCCACGTCAACAGCAGCAAAGGAAAGGAGGGACAACAACAGTGAATGCAGCTGCATGATTGAAACACTCACCTGCTTCTTGCAGAACTTGACCAAGTCCCAGTTGTTATGGTAAGGATGAATCTCCACAGACACAACTGAGGGGACGATCTTGCTGCTGGCCATAAGTTGTTGCAGCTGATAGACGGTGCAGTCACGCAGCCCAATGGCCTGGACCAGATTGTTGTGATATAGCTGCTCCACCTGCTCCCAGCGTTCCTGCAGATGAGACAGACAAGCCACAATTTATCAATCCACTTCATAAGTGGCAATTGGACACACTGATAGCAAGGCATCACATCACGCAGTGGGAGACACACGACCGGTTCAGTAAGGTGTTGTGCTATTCAGTGACCTGCCAGCTGTCATGATGGTTGGGCAGATAGACAGATCACGCAGCACATTTGATGTTGCTGCACATGTCAGCATACAACATGCGTGGGACACGTGACTCACCCTGATGATGTCCATGCTTCCTGNCCACTGCCAGCAATGCTGCTAAACACTTTGCAAGTGCTCACAGAAGTAGTGCAGCTGCGCTGGAAAAACAATGCTGCTAATGAGTTGCTGCCACTACTTATGGTACTGCTGTTGCTGCTGCTCCTGAGNGTCCAGGCAATATCAGTCAGTCATGCTTCCATCTTGTCTTGTCCAGCCCTGCTCAAAACACTTACAGTGTGCCGAGTGCCAAACATGTGTCATCTTGCTGAAAGTCAGAGCAAGTTGTGACCGGCCCTGAGGTTACACTTTGGAAGGCTGCTGCTTGGCATGGCATTTGACATCAGGTGACATGAGTCCACATCATAAGTGGCATGCAGAACAATGTTCACAGGCATGAGGTTGCTGCAGAGTGGGTGGGGCCTGTTGGGGCTAGGAGTGGATGATGTGCGGGTGAGGCTGCTGCCTGATGTGGTGGCTGAGCAGGCCGAGATGTTCCTCATCAATGGTGACATGCAGAGCAACTTGTACACCTCTTCCAGGGCCATGCACTCTGCCATCTTGGGCCTCCTCCAGGTGCAGCTCCTGTGCTGATGGTTTATTTTGTCACTTTGGGCTCCAAGATGTCACATTCGTTGAAGTCTTTGCCTGCTCTTCTGCATTGTTGCTCCAGACTGAAACTGAAGTTTGCTGTCCTGCACTCCCACAACATCACCAGAAATGCTGTGGGCTGCCCTGATGCCAGTTGCGTGACACAGAACTGAACGGTCCTGGACTTATTTGCTGCCTCAGTGTCAGAGGCAGGGCAATTTGACATGGGCATTCCATCAGTCAATAGTCTGGGGTCAGCATGATGTGGACCTGACTAGGCCATTGGNCCTGCCTTCTAGTATGCAGTGCTATCCAGTGCTGGCGTCTGCTGCTGCAGTAATCCTGATTGTCGCCTCAATAAGAAGCTGCTGTGCTTGATACAGCGTGACCTGGACTCCTGCAGACATGATGATTGCAGCACTGTCATCACAAGCCATATGCGCAGTAAGGAGTCAAGCCACTGTGCATGCAGGTGTGGTAGATGTGTGCCTCATACCTGAAGTCAAGTTCGACTTGGATGGACCCCGAGGCTTGATGGCCTACATTGACAAGCTGCTTACTGAGCGGGACCACTGCGTCATCTGTGTGGCCGAGGGGGCAGGCCAGGTGTGACGCTGCTGCTTGGTAAAATGCACAGAACAGGGAGTAACGTCCCCCTCACAGTGCAGTGCATCACCAGCTCACTTTGGACTCTTGTGTTTGCACAGGCAAACGGACCAGGTTTAACTCCACCTGAATTTTCCTTATTTTGTGGTCACTGAGCTCGTTACCACTGGACTTAGATGCTTGTTGTGCTGAGGTAAATAGCCAAACCGGTGTCTCTGCTACCAGTTCTTGCGACTTACACCTATCTCGTGCTGCACAGGATATCCTTGCAGGTGATGTGCAGACAGACCTGAGTGGCAACCCCATTCTGAAGGATGTAGGCCCGTGGTTGAAGTCTGAAATCAAGAAGCGTTTCAAGGAGGCAGATGTCAAATACATTGACCCTTCATACTTGATTCGATCCATACCCACAACCTCTGGTGACCGAATTTACTGCAAGATATTGGCGCACAATGCTGTACATGCAGCGTTTGCAGGCTTCACAGGCGTGACTGTTGGCCTGGTCAACACCCACTACGTNATCAGTTTGTGGGATGCAACATCTCCTTGGCTGCAAGCAACAGCAATGCTGCTTGGTGGCAGCTACATTGTCAAGTCTTGGACCGTCAGGACAAGCCAATTGATAACAGCCTGAAGGGGTGGGCTACTTGCGGGGAACATCGTTTCAGCGGCCCAAGACTAGTTGCAGTGCTCGAAAGGGTGCAAACTGGGTTTCTTGGACAGACGCTGTCCTCATTTGGAATCACAGGGCTCTACATTACCTTTGTTTTTGGCATTGGCAGATTCCTGAGGCTTGCAGCCACAAACATCAGGATGAGGATCATGTATGAGGATTTGCCCACAACAAAAAGGCTGATTGCACTATGCCAGGACATCTACATAGCACGTGCTCAAGGCGAGCTTGCCTTGGAAGAAGAGCTGTATTGGGCCCTCATTAACATTTACAGATCTCCAGCTGTCATGTTTGAGCTTACAAAGAAGAAGGAACNCTGCTTTCCTTGGCCTGCTGCCTTCTTGACTTGCTTCTCGGCCTTCTTAAACAGGGCAAAGGTTCTGCCACCGTTTGTGGTGCGGCCCACCTTGGCAGATCCGCTTAGAAAGCTCTTGCGCGTGAGCAACGCAGATGAGAAACCGGTCATGGTTCCTGCATTGGAGCAGCTTGATTAAGGTATGAGGTTCGCGAACCGAGCAACCTCCTGCACAAGGTCGACACTAGACACTATCCGTGTGAAAGCGTTGCTGGTATGATCGCTGAATGCGCTAAGCTTTAATGGTGCATTGTTTGACAGTTGAACTTCAGCACAGCTAAATCTGCTATGTATGACACGGTATGAGACTGGCGACTGAGCGATGGATACCCCGATCACGTCTCACCTGTCTACGCAAGGCAAGTCAGCTCTCTCTAGCGCACGCAACCCACTGGTGGTACAACGACACCTGACTCCGCGCCGTGACAATGCAAGAAATACACACTGCGGCAGGATACACTCCTTATCGTCACAACCTACTCGAGCTGCATAGCAAGGCTTCAGTGGAAATTCGGTGTGGCACAGTACTTTAGCCGGTACTGGATCTTGTTTTCGTATTTCCGTTATCCGATATTGGTGCACAGAATCTGGTTTTCGATCACAGGGCGATTCGCTTGGTCGTCTGCATGGCGAGGCCCCTAGCTCAAACCATGCTGAAGTTGAGTGGACCAGCAACACCTTCGTGCCAGCCTGACTGTCTTCGGCATTGCGCAGACGCTGGCAAATAGACTAAATGTGTAAGGGATGGTCTGAGTTCATATAGGACATGGATGTACTAGTAGTACAACAACACAATCCTGCAGATCAAATACAAGTGCACATGCGGTCATGCAGTGGGGAATTCACAAGTCCCGTACGCCAACACCTCTCGCGCTGCTTGTTGCAAGTTGCCTCAGCTGTGAACGGCATGGCGTTGAGCTGTCGGCAAGAGGAGCAGGCCCAAACATGAGGCAGTAGGATGATCAGCTTCGCAAGTATGACTAATGACTTTCTGCAAGTGGTATCGGTGAATACTATGAGCTCCGGGATCTGGNACCCGTGAGGTTCTGCCATCACCATATCTCACATGGCAATTCAAGCTGCTTTTGACACAGACCATGCTGCTGTAGCTCAGCACCGAACTCAAAGCTGCTGAGGCTGCTACTACCACAACTGCTGCTGCCACATATGCTACTACCTCACCTGCTGCTGCTGCTGTTACCAGTACNCCAAACGTTTGTCAGCAAAGCCAGGTTTTGCATAGTTTCATGCACTGATTGGAGGTGTTGGGGCATTGTGAGATGCAACTCAGCAAAGAAATGCATGAAATGCACAATCTCAACATGCAGCCTACTGATAGCGCTTCGCCTGACTCCTCAAGGTGTGACAACCACCCAACATGCCGTGATTGGTGTGCAAGCTAGCAGACATGGGCAGCACATTGAAAGAAGTACGGCGCACCCATGACTGCTGCAGTTGACGGGTCGCTGGATAGTCATGCCACCCAGATGAATGTGTTGCATGTCCACTGCCGGGAGCTGTGCCAGCTGCAGAGGTAGCTGTAATGTCAAAGGGTAGGTGTCCAGTGAGCAGCTCATACAGTACCACCCCAATGCTCCAATAGTCAGCTGCNCCTAGCCTTGGATGATTGTGTGCTCATGTCCACAAATTCATAACAGATTGCAGCAGCATTTCTTATGCTGCATGTCATTCAGCTCATTGTACAGTGGTCAATTGAACGGGTGCACTCTGTAGCATGCACATGCTGAATTGGACGCATGCCATAGCACTGCATTTGTTACTGCTTTATGCGCACAAGAATGTTGTGACTGCCATGACAGCTGTCAGCATGGCAACAAGCTCTGACTTGTGCATTTGTTCGTGATACATAGAGTGTCAGTAGTGGGGTGTGCTACATTGTGGCGCAGTGCTTGGGCGGCATCTTTGGAGCAGCAGGCGCTTTTTACAGTCTTCCTGGTAAGCTCACATGCTGCTATAAGTCTGCTGCATAGCCAGTGCAACTGCTTTCACGTCACTGCTCATGCAGAACTGGTGCTGCATTTCCGTGCTGCCAGCTGTGTGCAGCCATNTTGCATCTCTCTACTCTACATCATGGGCACCCACACATGCTGCACCTAACCCTGAACTCTGAGAGCATAGGTTACCTGCCCAAGTATGGGAGTGAAGATGGGGTCCATGGCAGCATCTGGGCCAAGCTGAAGAGGAGGCACAAAGCTGGTCTGCTCCTGCAAGCTGTAGCTACGCAGCTCCTGGGCTCGCTGATATGCTCCCTGCTGCTCCTCCAAATGCGCCCATGACTGCACAACAGCAATGCAGAATTGCCGCCACATGCGCCCAGTGCAGCACAACTATTGGAGCAGGACTGCTGGTTATCATGTGACATTCAACGTGCCTGAATAGCTCCCGGTGTTATATGATTCATACACTGTGTGCAATAATGGACATTTAGGATGAAGTGCACCTAACAAAGACAATGCAATTGTGCAGCGGGCAATGTATACAATGTACACACCTGCCTTGACCGGTGCCATGCTTGAATGTATGCTCGTTGTGACATCCTGTCATGCAACACAGGATGTGCATTTTCACAAACATGTAGCAGGCACTCACCGCCCATGTGATTTCACTCTTGGGGTCTGCCTTAATGGCACACTTGAAGAGCTCTCGAGCTAGTTGCACAGTGCCATGTCGGGCCTCAAGCACACCCCAGGCCTGAAACACTTGCGCCACATCCCGATTCACAGGGTCGGCCCACACTCCCTGCACACGGACAGCATGCCAGTGAGACNATGCAGGCACGTACACAATGTTAGGTAGACCAGTATGATCAAAAGATGATGCATGATGAGTCAGACTCACCAAGTAGCATCAAAATGTCCTAATGTTGGAATCATGACTAGACATGTTGACCTAGATCTTGGGTATTGTGTAATTTACCTAACCTGTCAAAAGTACCAAGGCCAGTCCATGGGGTACCAATACCTGCTTTTGATGCGACGGAAGCAAACTGCTAGGTATGTAGCCTCAACCAGTCCCTCAACAACTATTCTACCTTCACACAGCTGCTTGTTGTAGTTTCGCTGCAGACGAGGCGGCAGAGTCATGTCTTCCTGACTGTGAACTCGTGCAACTGATGTGTCCATACTCACCCAGTAGGGGCTGGGCCAATCAGCTCTAGCAAGTGCATCAACTCCTGCTTTGGCTATGNGCAGGCACCTTGACTTGACAGCGCTTCAACATGCAGTGTCTCTGCAACATTGCATTGCTCAGATTGCATCAAAAACAGCTCATTGCTCATATTGCATCAGCGCCAGGCAGCAGACATGACTCCATGAGCAGACATCATGAATGTCTCACACAGAGGGACATGGTACAATACTTCTACAGCATCACAGCACATATGCTTGGTACAGTTGCAAGCATTCAAAATGTTGCGGGCTTCTAAGCTGCTTGAGGTGAGCAGACTGCTTTTCATTGATCACACACACAACAATCTGCTCAACAGTCAAGGCTCATGTCATTAATGTTTGTACCTTTCTGTCATCAAATGAAGGGCACTCAGCAGGCCACCTGCCGTCTCAATGGAGTGTGTTGCACCACACGATCATTNTTTGCAACCTGGCTACGAAAAGGACCTAGCTTGTGCCGCTGGTATTCCCGATAGGTGCCTCTGAGATAGTCCGCAACGGCGTCGATGTCAGTGTAGTCGTTGTTTTGGGCAAAGTCTCTGATTCTCGGCACAATGAGTCTGTCTAGCACGTACGCTCCAGCTTGTTTGTCACTACGTGGAGCCTTTGCTGCGCTCTTTTGCTTCATGCACGGCCGGAAGTCGACACGCGGCGCTGTCAACTGCCGCACAGTTTGGTGACTTCGCACAGGCTGCGGTGAATTGACAACAGTGCCTCGCAGCCTTCGCTGTGGGTGCTGTCGGAAATGTGTCGGAGTTGTAACCGGTTAGGGTTCCACAGTTTGAAATCAGCGCGTAGCATGCAGGACACAGCCCGACACGGTCACATCTTAGTGTCCGAGCCACTCTGAAGCGGCTGCAACAAGAATTGCGAAAGGAGCATGTGATGAATTCACAGGTAAACAACAGTGAAATGATGCCGACCACCAGGTGGCACAGTGGTTGCAGGCATGCACTGTGCAGTGAAAAGCTGTGGAACAAGGTTGTACCAAGTCTCGTTGAGCATCCGAGACAGACATGGTAGACGGCTCTGAGGCTTGCAGTCTAGTCGATTTCATGCCAAGCTTGCTTGCTATGTCACCCAAGAGCATGCCTGTATGCACCAGTCTTGAAGCTCTGCTTTATGTGAGCAGGACAAGGTGCATGTTCCATTTCGGATGAAGCAGAGCTCTTCAGCTCTTTCTGCGCAAGACCGACTTGTCTTACGTTCAACACGCTTTCAGCCTGTGGCAGGCAGGCGTCAGAAACTCAAGACAGCTTGCAAGCGCGACAGGCGNAGCTCGCATGCACAAGCTTTCCCTGACAGATCACTACAGCCAGGTGTGGCATGTTGACATGTTGTCCGTCACAGCAGCTTGTTGTCCGTTTGTATGATGCACTACATCTCACAGTCATGTGCAGACCAACGCAGAAGCGCTACAAAATTTCCAGAACCAGGAAAGGTACAGCAGCTCACCTGCTGCTGTCCCAAAGGGATGCCTAAATCAGCACCTGCAATGATCCTAGCATAGGCTGCACTGCTGATGCACTGCAGCACAAAGCGCATGCCTGGCACAAGTGCCAGCCCGGTCAGCACTTCTGCCACAGCTGGGTGCAGTGCTGCAGACCTGACTGCTGCAATGCTTTGCACGCTGAACCTCTGCAGAGCTGGCATGGCTGATGGCGGCTGGTTTGATTTCAAATTTGTCAGCCAAGCTGCTGCCCATGCTGTGCTGGTTTGCAGNTCCCGTGCTGCACAACCCACCCTTCTTGTCAGGACTTGGTCCAATCTATTCCTCCTGGGCGTGTGTTCCAATACTGGCACTGGTGTGTGTTGCTCTGCTCCTTCTCACGCTCAGACACTACCTGCTGCGGGGTGAAGACCCCTTCCATAAGACACTCTGGGTGAGTAGCCACACTGTGAACCACACATGCATTGCTTGGTCTGCATGAAAAGCTTTGGGGACTAAAATGCATCGTAAGTGGCCAGTTCAATTAACTGGCATGCATGTGCAGCATACAAGAGACATCTTGTAGCAATTACGTCAAGATGACTTGCCGATGAAGCACGCAGAAGCATGTTGCTGTGCAAAAACAGCGTTCGACACAGCGTGTACAAGTCTGCCATGTTCGTGCTGCAAGGAAACAACCACGCTGCAGGTTTTCTTGTAGTAAAGTCTGCGTCTCCCCCCCCCCCCCC